>RJWM01029517.1:0-24365 GCA_004363535.1 Dasyprocta punctata
TTGCTTATGAGCAACTGTCCTTTTTTGCATGGAACGAAAAGAAAATGTGATAGTTACCATGGACTTTCCAGAGGCTTTGACAGTCAGACTTATCACGCTATCCTGGTAAATTTGAGCCCATTCTTCATCTTCTCTGAACCCTAATTTCCACATCTATAACAGGAGTTTAATAATTTCCCTCTCTTGTTTTTGGAAGGATGAAAATAAATATATTTAAAACCTCTTCAAAAGTACTTGATATATAATAGATACTTAGTGTAATTACTGAGTAGATGTCAAGAGTGTGGGAAAGATTCGGGTATTAAGATTTTCATTTTTAGTTCATATGATATTGGGTATCCCTTTAAGGAAGAGAAAAGATTGTGAGTTGTCCAAATAAAAAGCACTATATGTCTAGTTTTAATGAAATTTGATCTTCACTATCAAAATAGTGATCATTTTGAATGAAACTAAAATATTGTTACCTAGGCAATACCCAAAAGCTAATTCCCTGAGACAGAGTGAAAGGAAATGTAAAAATTACTTCAATAATTAGCAATTTGTTTCCAAATGCTGGTTTTCTTGTCACATTATATAAATTAACCATACTGTATCTGCCACAACTGTATCAGATCTTTGTGTTTTCCAATATAACAACTGAGGTTAATTTAGAACAGTCACCTAATACTACCGAGATGCCACCAGCTTCAAAAACTCTGATTCTTCTTCATTTTCATTGCTCGCAGGTTCCAGTCTCTCACTGGTCATGGGAAAGCTAATTCTCTGGGACTATATTAGTCCTTTCTTCTCTGTCCAGAAGGCACTTGGATCCACAGAACAGAACTCTGATTCCTACCTACTATTCCAAAAAGTATCAGACAAAGCATTGCAAAGTTAGACTCTAATCACTCTAACAAGTGAGAAAAATTCAAGTGATACTGCTGAAATATTTTGCCATTTAGTCAGTTAAGCTGCCATTAAGTTGATGTTAACAAAATGTCCAGAAAAAAAATAATTTCAATCATCTAGGTATTTTAATATAAGAAAATAACCATTGTTTAACACAATTTTAAAAATTGTGTGTCTTCCATTTCACGTAAAGGATAAAATCATACCGAGGATGAGAAAATACACTAACATTTTTTATTAAAATATGAGAAGTTGCAGACAAATGCTGAACATAGATAAACTTTGAGGACATTATGCTAAGTGAAACGAACCAGTCACAAAAACACAAATACTGTGTGATTCTGCTTACATGAGGTACTTAGAATAGAAAAAGTAATAGAAACAAAGTGAGTAGTTACCAAAAGAAAAGGGAATTGAAAGTTATTGTTTAATGGGCATGATTTCAGTTTTACAAGATGAAAATTGTTCTGGAGTGAATGGTGGTGGTAATGGTACAACATGATTGTATTTATATCGCTGAACTGTACACTTAAAGATAGTTAAGATCATAAATATTATTCTCTGCATTTTACACCAATAAAAACAAGTGGGGGAATGGAGAAATAAGTACCAATGTGTTTTCTGTTAGAATTCAGAATCTGATGTGGATGAGAATCCTAAGTGCCTACCCAGTATAACTGCTTAATGGAGAATCTTTGCATACCAACCTAAATTTATCTTCAACCTGTCATCCTATGTCTGATGCATAAATTTATGTGACTGAGCTCATAGCTTTCTGAGTAGCTAATTCTTTAACTAGGTAAGTACCTATCCATGTTGTTCTACATTGAAAAGAAAATACTCTCAAAGCAGGAACCCATTGAACTTGTCTCATGTCACCATAAAGCAAAAACATCTGAGATTTCTTATGCGTATGCACGGAAAGGAAAGGTTCTGGGTGTTTCGTTGACTGCTTGGAGGAAGAGTATTCCAAGCTGAGGGAATATCAGGTGCAAAGCTGAGGAGCTGTGCTGTTTGACGAAGCCCACCTGAGGGGGTTCCTTGAGGGACAGCACACAGGGCAAGAGAGGTCAGAGGAAAGTCACCTGATAGAGGTATGGCCTTAAAATTGGAGAGCAGGTGACACTGTTGGCTGAAAGTGCTGGAGGGAAGACAGTAGTCAGTGATAGGTAGGAGGTGCAAGTCCAGCAGGGAGGAGAATGCAGACAGGGAGGCCCCCAGGAGCGTGGGAGCATGGACACCAACCAGAACTGAGGAGGACAGTGGTGTACAAAGAGAAGATGCACACAGCACTGCAGGGCCATTGACCAAGGGGAAGACTTGGATGTGCGGTGAGGCTGAGTCGTTGCTCAGAGATGGGGTTTTTGGCAGAGCAGGCCTGGCAGCCTGAGGAAAATTAATGCCACACTAACCAAATGCTTCCTTTCCTCCTAACCAAAGCTAAGATCAGCTCTATGAGCTGGACCAGCGCCCAGGCAGGAGAAAAGTAGAGGCAGGCTGAGAATCACGGCAAGCCTCCCATCTTGTACTGAGTTCAAGGGTGCAGTTTCCTTGTCCTTTCCTCTTCTAAACAACTAAACAGTTCTAAATCAGTCACAAAGCCCTGAAAAGACCAGAAAAAAGTGTTCTGCACCCAACTAATTGAAAAATAGCACTTGATACTATGGATAGAAACAGCTGTAGGAATAATGCAGCAGGAAGACGGGTAGAGCAGGCTGGTCCATAGCAAGAGATAGATCAAAACTGAAGGAAGGAAGAGTTGACGGGCCACAGGAATAATGGTGCTCCCAAGACAGTTATTATTAAGGATAGTAATAAGTTGTAATTACAGTGATCGTTATTATTTACTTCCATTTATTGAATTAGCACTATTTGCCAGGCACAGTGTTCAGAGCTTCACATAGCTTCACAAAGGATTTCCAAACTTCATAGCTGTCCGTGTTGTGGTGGTGGTGTTTATTGGCATTGTTCACTGGCAACTTGAGTGGGGATCCAGTTGAGAAACAAGATGTAAGAACTTCCAAAAGTAGATTAAAATGTCAGTCTGCACCATGAAAAACAAAATTAGAAAATGTGATTTAGATCTTCTGCCAATGGGCATTTTGTAATTTTTTACTTTCTTTCTTTTTCTTTTTTTTTTTTTCCACTGGAGATCGAACTCACAACCTCAAACCTGCCAGGCAGGCCCTTAGGCCACTGAGCTAAATCCCCAGCTCAAATGGGCTTTTAATGTATTTTTCTACAAGGAAAACTTCCTTCACAAGAGGAATACCTACTCTTTTTTTTTTTAACAGAAAAAATTTTAGTGAAGTCACCATTAAAGAAATTAAATCTCATGACAATCTCAATTTCAAGGACAGAAAATTGCAAGCTCATAAGCTTGCATGCAGTATGGGAAAAAGAAAGAGGAAGAGGAGAGACCAAGCAAGTAGATGGAATAGTAAGACAAGAAGAAAACAAAAAAGTTCCTTCCTTCCTCTTTCGCTAGAGAGTAGACCCTGGTTGGTATGGAAGAGAGGGAAATAACCATTTTTGTCTTATTATCTGTTTTTATACAGAAGACAAGTGTAGTTCTGAAGTATAATTCATTTTGCCTAGTCATGGATCTGTGAGATAAAAGTCGGGATTTAAATACAGGTCGGTCAGACTCAGAAGTCTTCTTTCTACCGTATCCCTTAATAAATGTATATATAAATTCTTACAAAATTGATGAGGCTTACTGAAGAAAATACAAGTGAGGGGAAAATTCAGAGCATCTCTAGTCAACAATAGCCTCTGTGTTTACCCTGACGTAGAGCCTTCCAGCCCCCAGATCAGATGGCGTGTCTGAGAAAAGTCTTGAAACAGGTTATGACTGAGAAATTTCTTCAGAGCTTTCCAAACATGGACTGTCTTGGAGACAGAAGTGCGCAAATAAAGTTAGTGAGTAATTTTCAAGACTCCAAAGCATACTAGACGTCAACATCTGCCTGCCAGCAGTCAGCTCTCCCCTCGGCAAAGCCCGCATCCAATTCCTTCACCTGTTCCCTCCTCCTGGCTCCATCTGACTAAGGTCTCTCCCTTCCTCTGGCACCTGAAGCAGGAAAGCTGCCTCATCCATCATAGTCCTTTCTTGTTTCTGAGGCCTCATACCTGAGCTTTTGCCTTGTTAGGTCATTCTTCTCCAGTCTCCAGGCACCTGGTTACTGGCAATTGCCTGATTTTGGACTACTTTCTCATTCGACATCTGGAATTTGAGGCTCCCTCTTGCTTAAATGCCTTCCTGGCTTTCAGTTCCTGGCTCTCTCTCTCTCTCTCTCTCTCTCTCTCTCTCTCTCTCTCTCTCTCTTCCTCTCACAGACCAGTCTAACATCCAGCTTTCAGACTGGGTATTTCCATTCCAGCATTCTGACCTGCTCAAAACCAGGTAGTCCAGAGTCTAGCCCACACCTCCACCCAGCATCTATCCAAAATGTCTCAGTGTCCATTCAATATTACCAGTAGTTACCTGTGTACAAAAGGTGATGTTGTTTTTGTCTCTTTCTACCAAGAGTGTGATTGGGCTCTAAGACATTTCCATCCCCTTTCATATATATGCTGTTGGTTCTACTTTCCCAATTAACTCCACTTAACAGTAGTACAAGTAGTATATGTCTATAAATGCATATTCCTCTTCTAATGGCAATAGAAATATATCTTAGTGCATAGAATGTGTATATATGGTAAGGATTTAACGAACTGTTAGAATTTTTTTACAATGCCATTTCTCTGTGACATCAATTCCATTAAAATTTCCTGATAAAATACTTCCCTTGTAAAGATAAATCATTGACTTTTCCCCTCCCTCCCTCCATCTTTTATTCTCCTTCCTATTTGAAAAGATCTCCCTACTTCTTGTCACCTACCTTTGGGAGAGAAAGGGGACAAAAAAAGAATAAAGATGTGTTATGTACATATACAAATGCCCCATGATAAGTAACCATTATGTACTCAAACATGTACTAATAAAAAAATTAAATAATATAAGCAGAAAAAAAGATAAACCATTGATTTAGAATGTAACCATAGCTCAACTACTACTGACTGTCACTGATAAGAGTGTAAACAGTAAATGGAATAAATCTCACTGGGCAAACTTGAAAATTTAACCAAATCACCAGTTAATGTTAAAATTATGGATTAGAATAGGATTTTCACATCAGTGCCTGTACTTAGAACTTGACTAAAATATCTACAAGTTTTCTAGGGAGATCTTGAAAAATTGATCCCTAAGCCTTCACCATTCTATGTTTAGGGTCACTGTTGTGAAACGGAGAACTCCTGTTGGGTGTTTCCAGTTGGAAACAGATGGAAGTCGACATAAACTATGGTCTGCTGTTTTAGACGTGTCTCCACTCTGCTGATCAAGGAATCTAAGGAACTGAATCCATGTAGAGCAAAAGTGAAGGCAAGCCCTGAGTCCCCTCACTGTCTACCTATTGGGATTCAGGAATGTTTGGAGTATGCACCAAAGATCTGAAAGGACTGGAGCAGGCTTACTAAGCCACTGGAATGCATTCTGTTCTCAACTTAAATTTGAAGTCACTTCGTAGACCTGAATGAGCTAGAAGTACCTTCAAATCTACCATCTATAAACACGCATAACTGGCTAACAACCAGATTTGTTCAGACTGTAGCAGAATAAATTGATGATTTTTTGAGTTAGCATATTAAAGCCTCCATACCTGAATCATCACCAGCAGTGTCACCTTCTCCAGGGCCTCGTGTTACCAAGGAGGTAAAAACACAAATTTCTGAAACTGGTGTGGAGTCCAAGGTGTTTGAAAACTAGCGGGAAGTTAATCTGCCCTTGTGCACTATTGAATTAAGATAAAGAAGAACCTCAGCAGATATGTTTACACTACTACAGTTAACACAGAGTCCCCTGAACCAAGAGACAGCAAGACAAAGTTCTAGAAAACCATATGGGAAGTAGTCATTCTTCCATTACCTCTCACCTACAGCACCACACTCACCCACAGTCACCCGTAGGGGCTAATAGACAAAAAAAGGCTTTTCTTTGTGAGGAAAAATATATATATATATATAATTCATTTTTGTTGTTCCCTGTTCAGATGTATGGGATTTTATAGCATAGTGCTAGGCCAGCTCAATATCTGATTGAAACAACCCAAGAAGAGGATACAGAGCAAAGGCTGAATTCAGAATGCTCTGAGAAAGTACATCTGTTTTATATGAGACACACAATCTGTCTCATTCCAACCTGCATTTCTGGGTCACTTGAGACATTTAAACTGCACTTATAATTAACAGCTATTTTTAAACAGAGAAAAAATAGAGCACTGGTAAGGTACAAAAGCATTAAAATTGCCCCAGTTTCGCTTTTCAATAGGACACACCACCGCAATATGCTTCAAGATCAAAGAAAGCTCAGAAAAAGAGAGAGAGAGAGAGAGAAAGAGAGAGACAGGCCGATCAGTGGGGATAAATTGTTCCCATTATGATGGTGTAAGAATAGGGTTCTTTCAATTGAAACAATTTAATAACCACATTCATTACATTGGTGTCCACTTGGTTTTATCTGAGCAGTTTTTGCATAACTGGGGAGCAAGTTCAATTGAGCTTATTCTCTAGAAATTAAGATGTTCAGGGTTTGACATTCAGAAATTAGGCACTAATAGTCGACAAAGCAGTCGTCTCGAGATTCCCCCTGGATGTAGTGAGATCTGCCTACCACTAATTATATCAAATGCAAATGTACTCTCTTAAAAGGCCTGCCCAAAAGTTTCATTAGCTCATTTCAAAGCAGTTAAGGTTACATTAGGGTGATGATGGGATATCAGTCTCTTCCCTGGAATGTTTTTTAGGATCACTTTGCAAAGTATCATGCATATAATGGAAGTATAGCAATGCCATCTGTAAACTTATTTTTCCCTCAGCATCAACAGAAGAAATGCTTCAGAGTGCTCCTCTAACAGCCTGATGAGATCAAGAAAACCAAAGAGCATCAGGACAGACACTGGAAGTGACAATTTGACAAAGAGCAAGGGGATCATTGATTCTGAAGGAGGGGTGCAGAATCACTGATTTTCCAGGGTTCACTTCAGCTGTGGATGTCTAAGTACTAGAGAAAGTGTTGGAATTTCTGTCAATCTTATTTCCTGAGAATGGTTACATTTGCTGGTTCTCAACTGCACTACAGAGCATAATGCGTCATTTAGAAGTATAATTTATCCTAAAATGCTATTTAAAAAAATATATTAGGAATGAAGCTGTAGAAATACATAGAGAAGAAAAGCCAAGGTTTACATACGATGCATTAGATACACACAATCCATTTCTGTCTCTCTTCTTCACTAGGTGCTAAATCATGTACAGGAACATTTAAAAGACATTTCCCAGTGAACACTAAATCCTTCTTTGTTTTCTTATTGCTGCCAAACAAGAGGATAGTAAAGAATTGTTGCAACATACACTAGGTGGCAACTTCCTAATAGCTACACTTCTTCTTTTCTTCTTTTTTTTTTTCAGAAGACACATATAAAAACTGAAAAGTTACCCTTTACCTCTCCAAAAGCTTTTAAATAATGGTTTTATGGGGAGCAACTGCAGTTCTCTCACCAGACCATTTCCCCAGGTGGGATTTGTATTATAAAACCGGCATAGATAGGCTTATTGAGGAAAGGAGATAGACTTGTACAAATCACTAGAAAGATAAATAAGCTATAGAGATCAATAAATAAAAGCCAAGCGGAAAAAAATCAAACTCCAGCATTCCAAACCAATTAAGATGTTATTTACTGCCCACGTGATTGTAACTTCATTGTGCTCCTTCCTCCTATTCAGACCATAGGCATTTGTTTCGCAGACAAAAAGATATATAACTGATGTGTAAATAGAAAATGATATAGATAGTTTTTATGTCCCATAAAACTGTTAATCTGTGCTCCACATTAAATATAAAGTACATTTTTTATTTAGACACTGCACTGGTATAATTAAAATAAAGTATGCTAGCTTTATTTTTTCAGTAAGTCATTTCCGACCAAAGAGATCAAATAACAGTGCAACAGCAGCATGAAATGTGGTTATAATAGCCTGAGACCACATTTCCTGAAACTAAAACATGAGCGATAATAGTGTGAAGGTACAAATTAAATGCAAATAAAACTGATTCCCTATTGTTGCTAATCCCTGGATAGGATTGCAGTGGGGGAATTTAGCAGTAATGTTGAACGTCTTTGTACAGTAGTCATTGGCGTGTTATCCGTTCCATTTTGAGATCATTGATGGAAACTATCAGCGAAGGATTTGAGAAGCCTGGCTGCCCACCTTTCAAGAAGAGAATGGAAGTGGCCTGGGGCAATTCGAATAAAAATATACTGCCCAGGCTGCCTGCGGGATACTGATGGCAGTTGGCAAACACTCATTGACTTATTTTGTAATTGATACACATTTTTGTGGCAGCCTACATTTATTCACCCACTGGAAGCTCTTTTTGATTTCAGAGGTGTGTCAGCATGTCTTAGCAAGAAACCATTTTTTGAGAGTAGCTGTTCCTAAAACATCCCAAAATGTAACTCAAGGAGACTTTAGCGTCAGTCTGTGTTACAGTTCCTGGTTTTTCCACACTGCAAGAAGCCTACGTGGCATGGAGATGGAGTGTAGCTGATGTTATATAGACATTTGTTAAAGGGGAAAAATGTGATTTAGAGTGAATTAGCAGCATGCCTTTTCCTCTCTGCTCAGTTTTGCACAGCTCTTTCTTCTGGGATTTTAAAGGGTCACTGGGCTGTTTGTTTCTGGGGATTTTCAAGTACAATGACAGAAACAGCTATTCTGATGAGAGATGACCTTAGTTTAAGCAAATAACTAACTCATGTTTGGGAGTTTTTTGATAAACAATCTCCCTCTAGTCTTTCGTAAAATAACATTTGTCTTACATCTCTATAACTTGCCACTTGCAGAAAAGTTTGGGTGTGTTACACCCTGTAACTACAAATGGTGGTAAGGATGTATGCAAAAAACAAAAAAAAAAAAAAGTAGCTTTCTTTCTCACTTTCAAAAAATATCAGGGGTTACCAGAAAGATTTTACAGTCGCTTCCTCACCTTGAAGCTTTATAAGTCTCAAAGAATGAAGAGTTCTTTACACAGGTTAATCCCAACTTGATTTTTTTTCCTTCTTCTCCAAAACGAAGTGCTCATAGACTAAGAGAAGATGATGCGTAAGGGGCCAAAAGAAAAAAGAAACTATTAGAAGATCAGTTTGTATTCCTTTATATATACTAAAAAGGAATGGAGCTTTATCCTTGTAATTCCTGTATTACGGGAGGCTGAGTCAGAAGAATTACAAGATTGAGCCCAGTCTATGCAATTTAGCAACTCAATAAGACTCTCTCTCAAAATAAAAAATATGAAACGGACTGGAGATACAGATTACTGTGAAAGTTCAGGGTTCAATCCTCAGTACTACAAATAACAGCAAAAAAAGATTAACAGCATAATTTAGAAAGAAATGTACATATATTGGAGTGAATAGTCTAAAATTTTAAACTATGTTTGTGCATGATTTTTAATGTTTGGAGATTATTGGACTATTAATCCTCCAAATGTTGGTATGGAAAAGACCTCTCAAAGACTCTGTGGTGAGATGATGGGTGGCCCTCCAAACATGCCCACATTCAAACTCCCAGAACCTGTGAATACAATATCTTGCGTAGCCAAAGGTATTTCCAGATGTAATTTAAGGGCTGGGCCTTCACATGTGGAGATTATCCTAGATTTTCTTGGTCAGGTCAATTTAATCATGTAAGTCTTTAAACATCAAGAACACTTTACAGCTGGATTCAAAGGGAGAGATGTAGCAAGAGAAGAGGGTAAAACGGATGCCATGTGAGAAGGACTTGCCCTGTCACTGGAACTGTTGACATAGAGAAAGAGGCTACTAGTCAGCAGCCACTAGCTGGTAGCCTCTAAAAGCAAGGAAGGCAAGGAAGGGAATTGTCTTTTCCAGCCTCTGGAAGGAATGCAGCTCTGTCGACCAGTAGTTCAAGCCAAGGAGACTTCTGAACTTCTGAACTGTAAGATAGTACATTTGTGTTGTTTTAAACCACTAAACTGTGTTGTTTTAAACACAATTTGTTATGACTGCGATAGGAAACTAATACATTCCGTCTTACCTAATTCTGAGTGTTGGGGCATTGGGAAATATCTAACTACTATGCCAAATAAGTTCAAGTTGCAATCACTGAAATAGTACTTGGATCAACATCTCTTGATTTTATATCAGGAGAACAAATAGCGAAGTAAAGCATAAGTACCATAAATATTATTTGCAAAACTAGAAATAGATTAGGAGAAATTTCTTTGATTGAGTGAGAGAAACAGAGAGAGAGAGAGAGAGGTGAGAGTATTCAGACATGAACTTTATTCATCTGAGTAGAACGTGCCATTAAATTTTTAAAGATTTTTCTAATGAAAAACAAAATTAAGAAAAAAAAAAGAAGATCATGGGATAAATTGCATTTGTCCCAAATCTAAGGCTTGTAGAAAATTTTAGAATTCATTCCTCAACATCTGAACTTTAGAAGGTAAAATTTCTAGGAATGACAGTATCATGCTAGAAACATTAGTCTGCCAGCAGGAAATAATACCATTCTGTAGGAGGTAATAAAGCCATGAATTGTGTCAAATTGTGTTTGGTTCATGGATGTTACTGTGCTTCTTACAGGCAGATAAAGCTAACAGGCACAAGAACACCTGCCTATCTCCCTTAGAAAATTAAAGTTGCGTGCACAAACGTCACTCTAAGAAATTAGGGGATCATTTGTGGCAAAATGAAAGAGTACAGTGTTACAGATACACCTCCTAAGGATACAAAATATCTTTAGTTATGGCAAAACATAATTTTTCTTGTTGTCTTGCTCATCCTAGAAAGAACCATTAAGCTATTTCTATGACAATTGGGGCTTCTACTTTGGTTAGATAATATAATGCAGTATGTTAAATGAACTTGCTACTGTACTATACAGTGCCACCATGATAGGCTCTAGCCATCCATTGGTTCGGGGTCACTGGCCATCTCAGTTAACGTGAGGAATCTGTTCTTCTTTAAGTAAAATGTTCCATAGCATGTCCCATTAAAATGGCCCAGATTTAAAGGACATGTATTATTATGTGTGTGTCAGTGTACACATGTATGGGGTTTCCTGTATTTATTTATTGAGGGAAAGAAAACAGCATCCGTTCGTTAAGTTTAAAGAAAGTGCTTCCAGGTGCCATTGTATACAAAGGTGTTTAAATGTTTGAGAAATATGTAGCACAGGGAAAACGCTAAATTCTATAGAGTGCTGTTATGATTTAACCCTCTGGAACTTTCTTTTTGCTCCTGTCTGCCGATGCCTATAGATGACACCCCAAAGAGAACCACGGTGGCTGCCACCACCCTGGCAATAATGTGCTCAGTTCGTCTATACAGCATAGAGTCATCCCCTCCAAAAGTAATTCACTTCTTTAAAAACTGGAAGGAAAATAAATATGGCGCAGTAAAATTGTTGAGGAGAGGAATCTATCTGGACATTTCACAAAACATTTCATTATGCTGACAATTCCCAGAAGTACTCTCAAGAGTGCTTTAAGCTGAGGATTACTGCGCTGGAGCTGATGGACTTTTTTTGTAGCCCCTTTAAAAGGCAGTGAACCGTTTTTCTATTTTATTTAAATAATGCCCCTTAAAATGGATTTTTAGAGGTATAATAACTCCTTAAGAGTCAGTTATGCTAAACAGTTTCTCTTGATAGAAATGTTGTAAAACTCGTTAACTGCACAATTTCAGATGCCGGCTTGGTGAACACTAACTGACATGTGAATGGCCAGAGTTTGTAAAATAAATTGCAATAGTTGTTGTATCACACAGCTAGCATTGCACAAGCTGGAGGCCACGAGGGGCTCCAACCTGACAGAAAATTACTTCAAGATGAATGAAAAGTGCTTGTTTCTCTTTATTAGTTTTTAGAGAACAATGAAAATGTTGAATTGTTTACAGAGGGCTGATTAAATGTGGTCAGCGGGGCCATGTCCCTACTGCTAAATGTTGGCCTCCCCCTCCCTGCCGCCGGCCCCCAGCCCGCATGCCCCGCGCCACTCCCAGCCCCAGCCCCCACCCTCTGCTCCCGCCACATGCGTCTTCTTAGAGGCTATTATGGCTGCACATCTGTGTGTGAAACGCGCTCGCTCTGACATTCCACTGCTGCTCGGCGCTGCAGAGGCCTTTGTTAGGTAAAACACTGTTGTCAGGCCTAACAAGCAGGTCATGCAATTTGCTGGACACTGCGGCACAGAGCAGCCCACGATGAATGGCTTCGGCCTCAAACAATGCTCACTTCCATATTGGAATACATATGTATTTCTTTCATTGTGCAGCACTCTAAAAAGTCATGACATTTGTGTTTTCTAAGGCTTTGATTAAAAAAAAAAGAAAGAAAACTCTCAGGTTGCTAAGGTTAGATTGCCACAGAATAGCCTTTTTGTTGTGTTTACTTAGGACCACCAGTGTTTTATGTTTCAGAAAAGAGGCATGAAGTGCTTCATTTGGTCATTTGTGACTCTGATTACATTTGTGTTTGCTAGAAAGTACGGGAGGAGAGGCACCGGCTGACCACTTGGTGTCTTAAGGGGGAAGCGTGTAAAACCAGGCACCTGGGAGGAGGCTGCAGAGGAGGATTCTCACCGTGCATTCCCACAGTGTTAACAGCCCTTGATGGAACGAAATATGAGGACTCATTAATAAGCATATGCCAAGCAGGGAGAAAACAGTCTTTCTACCAGACCAAGCTAAATGACTCAGATCCATAAGATGTTTTGGTAAATGAAAAAATTAGGGAAAAGCAAAGTACTGCCATTTCAGCTCAACAAATGGCCTTCCATGGTCCGTACCCTTCTCACTCCTACACACACACACACACACGCACACACACACGCACACACAGACACAGAGAGAGAGAGAGAGAGAGAGAGAGAGAGAGATGCATGCACATGGAAATCAGCAGTCACAGACAGCAGCTCAAATGCTATTTGTGGCACTGTGATACAAACCATAGCACACACGCCTGATGTGCAAGCAGGGCGCTCTCCCCTTCTGTGTGGAACATGCATTCGGAGCCTATTATGTGTATAAACAATGGCATATGTAATTACCTTTCCAGGGTGGCAATTATGCCTCAGAATCAACAACCAGAGTTAAAGCATGCTCCCCCAAAAGACATTTGGGGATCAATTCTGGGTCAATTACATCAGACTTTGATTTATCACATGGTGTCAGACCATGTTAAAAAAAGAAAGCTAAAAAAAAAGCCTTCTATGAGGTAAAGGCTAAAGGTTTGACTCAAATTGGTTTGTTTCCAACTTTGCTTTCTCCCAATTGCTCTGCCTTCCCTTGACTCTCAAAACAACTATGATTTGCTGGGTTTTATCCTTTAGACAGTGTGTTCTGCAAGAACATTAAACACAATGAATCTGGACTTTATCCAGATTGGAGCTGACCCACTACACACACACACACACACACACACACACACACACACACACAAGGTAAGAACTAGGATGCAGCCATCAATCAGCCTTTGGAGCCTAAGAGATCCGGATATGGATTCCATGAGGCAAGCAAGATGCTTCCACAGTGGATGGCACCTTCTCTGCGTGGACATTGTGAGGTTCGATGAGATAACTCAGTGACAGAACACATGTGAAGCACTCAGCTCAGGGTCGGGCACAGGATAAGCATCCAGTGGATGGACTGATCATTATGCTACAGACAGACAAGCCACAGAGGAGATGCCACTGAAGGCCCTGCCCAGTGTAGGGAGTGAGGTGGGGCCAGTTGCAACAGAGTGGACATTGGTAACTGGGCCTAATCGGTCAGAACTACTAATCCCAAGACACTGTTTAAGGGGACCAGGAAACTTAGATGTGTTAAAACTTCCAGTCATTTGGACTTCTTCTCAGTAGACTGACTGTAAACTATAAACCAGTGAAGGTGCTGGATCCACTTCCCACCCCATCTTCTATAGAGCCTTAAGAGCTAAAGGTGAAAAAAGCTACTTTACACTTCATGACCACCAAATGCTTACACAATACACGTCCACAATTTAGTATAACACCAGTGGATCATTAACAGTTCCTGGAAGCTACCTCATGCCAAATCAAAGTGACATACATACCCAAGAGCATGAGCAGGAATCTGATGGTGGGGTGATTTGTTGTATTAAGGATGAATCAGATAACCAAAGTTATTGATCAAATTAGAGCTATCCCTTATGAAAAAAACAAAATAACAAATTTTACAAATTGAATCAAAAGAGGTGCTATGAAAAATCTCATCAAATTATTTAGGGAGCAATTTGCAGTCCCATTCAAAGAACACTTAAAATCTATTATATCTGGGGCAGCATTGTTTATTTAATAAGATGGAAACAGCACTGACACTATTCATTTCTCAAACAGCGCACAGTGTTATTGGCAGTATGTATTGGCAGCTTAATTAAGGAGTCTGTTGATGATGTTAAAAAAGAAAAGCTGGTTCATTTTCAATTCAGATGGACACTGCTCAAGACAAAGACATGTCTATTGTTGGCTCATACATACTAAAATGTGTCACAGACACTACATGAAATGTCTAGTGGCTACAGTCACATCAATGTCATAACACTGGAAAAGTCATGACTTAAACTTATTCTCAGTTCAGAAATAAATTTTTTGAAAAACTGTAGAGTCACCCAACTTATGGAATAAAAGGAATCATGAAATGAATACTGAAAAAATTATTCAGTCAAATTTCATAAAGAATCATTGCTCAGATGTGTTCTACCCCTTTCCTGTGCAATACTGGGTGCATGAGCGTCACCCCCAAGATGGAATACAGTCTAGCTCCCTCTTCTCACTAGTCACTCATTCAGAATGGTGGGTCCTGGGGCAGGGAAGGTAGATGCCTACAGAGACAGCAGGTATAATTCACCTTCCTACCTCCAAGAAGTATACAATCAATGTATTTTCCAATAGACAATCCACACCTAAAGGAAAATCATTAGAATTCAATTCAAATTAACTCAAATGATATTGTATTAATGTCTCTAGAGCCTGCAGAATATTTATGGAATCAATAAAATGGGTCCTATCTCAGCACCACAAAAATAATACAAAACAAAATGGATCATATCTCTTAGAACTTAAAGAGCAACAAAAAAATGAACTGAAAAGTCCTGAGTTTTTCACATTAGAGTGTGGTTGTTGTTGTTGTTGTTGTTGTTGTTGTTGTACTTTATTTTGTTTTTCATTAATGGGGCTTAAAATACTTACAGACACACTTTTCCATTCATTTATTTCTTGTCTTAGGGACACACCTAATTAAAAACAAAAGAACACAATATGTATCCTGAAACTAATAGTAAATTCATTAAAAGCAGGCTCCCTATGTGTTTGTCTCCCTCATTTTCTCTCCCCTATTTTGCGCACTGATTCACATAGAGTAAGTCCTCAGTTAAGTTGAAAGGCGATGCCTGTTTCTATTTACATTCAATTGGAGGGTGCACTGATTTAAGGAGCAACCAAAGAAAAATGGATGAGCTGAATCTGTGCTGATTTCTGGCTAGGGAGACACAAGTGTTTTGAAGATTTCCTCGGTGAATCGGTGGAACTGTGAACCAGGGTGGCATTCTCCATGTCTTGATTCATTTTCATTTTTGCAAAAGGTAACAAGGTGATCTTCGAATGGGTCTATTTCCAACAACAAAACATGAAATGTGATTTGAAGTAGGTATTCAAGGGATGTCTGCCCCAGTCCTAGAAGCACTTCATCTGTGAACAAAATGGAAAACAATTATTAATCCACACCTTCCTAAGAGCAACTTTCCAGAAGTACAAAAGTTGGCCTTTTCCTGATCACTAAAATGTATTTAGTTGAACATTTTAATCTGGGCCATTTATGGTGATGATGTTAGTTAAGGCTTTCTTTTTCTGCTTTAAAAAATGATTTTGAGATCCATCCCACACCCACATGCAGATGCAAGTCTAATAAAATCAGCAATACCACACCTCCATATATTTTAAAAAGTGATTTTCCCTACCTAGGTAAGAATTCTTCATTTTCTTTCTCCATCATGATCAATAAAAATAATGCCTTTCTTGAGATTCTATGCCCCACCCATGTGAACAAAATCTGCACTGCTTCCCATTGTGCGGCACCACATGGGTAACTAAGGAACAAGCAGTCACAGGCAGAGAGGCTGGTTGTGAAGCCATCAACCAACCAGACACACATGCTATTCAACAAAGGCTCAACCTGAGGAGCCACAGGTCTGGACAGATAATTTGCGCCTCAGTTATGGTGGCAAAGGCCCCATGAAAGCAGCATGGAAGCACCCAGGTAGGTCCCACCTTGGGCTTCCCAGTTGTACATGTGTGTATCAGTGACATCAGCTTGGACCAGGAAAGGTGAACATCTTGACAAGGAACACTACTCATTTTCATGCTCAAGGGCTACAGGCTTCCTGAAATGTCCCTCTGCAGACCCTCTGTTTTGTGATGCCTTGTGTTTTGCCTTGATTTTAAATCTACTTGATCCTGATAAAAACCCTTCGCTAGGTTTTATTCCAGGACACCACTCAGTTGCGATGAGGCTGCCCACCACCCTGATACCACCACTCCTGACTCTAAAGCTCTAAAGCTTCCCTGCTATCATCCAATTGGCCACACCTTACGCAGGACTGGATTTCCTCAGATATCAATCCCAGATCATCACACACTCTCGGGCACTGAAGACTGGACTGCAGGCCAACATTAGGGAAGCTGGATTCCTAATCAGATACACGTAACCTTGGCTTCCCTCTTGTTCCCTGGGAATCTGTGGTGCTGAGCTACTTTGAAGGAATTCCCCCTGCACAGCCTAGACAAATAACACTGTAATTTTGGAGGTATATATATTTGGAAATATATATTATGGCTTTACCCCAACCTGAGTTTTAAAGTCTTCTACTTTCCTACTCCACTGTATTCCATGAAGTCTGCACACAGGTTTACCGACCTCTGAGGCCACTCGGAATCTTCATACACAGCCTTTCTCTGCCTTCTTATCAGTTCCTTTTCAACCTTTTGCAGTCCACTTCTGACACAATCTAAGACGTTTTCCTAAGAAACAATCACACACTGCTTTATCCTTTATCCGGATTCCTCTGGAATGATCAGTACCACACAGCTGGTCCTTGGTTTTTGCTAAATGTTTTGTATGCCCAAGTTCTTCAGATACACTGAGCTAGAGGCCACATCTAGTACTTGCAGTAATGCCTCTGGAGGACCTGGTGTACCTCTAGACTACTTTGCTGTTCCAAAGCACAAGGACAGAAAAGTTCTACCTCCATCCTATCTTTCCACTGCTCCTCCACCTGCCCCGAAATAGCCCATCTCCAAGGTCCCTGAATCAATTACCACCTCAACTAAGTTTCTTGACAGCAGGGGAAACTTTGGTATACAGTATTAAAGGAAAAGATTAAAACCCTAACTTCTACAGCCTGTGGTCTCTCTGAAGTTTTCTCTTTTAGGGTTCTTACTCTCTTTAGTTGTTTCTTTCTACACCCACATGCCCAGTGTGATAAAACTGGTCTGGAACAGCCTCCCACTTAGAAGACCCCCCTTGCCCAACACACACACACAACTTCCAGGGTACACTGATTAAGATAGATGATAGATGATTGACAGATAGATACATAGATAGATAGATAATAGAGATAGAGATACATAGATATATAAATATATATGGTATAAATATATATGATATAGATAGATAGATAGATGATAGATAGATAGATATAGATAGATTCCTGCCTTATATTTTGCTGCCTTATCTTGACCCCAGTGAAGTAAGATCTAAAGAGCAGAGCACAAGGCAAAGTGACCTGGTGTCCCAGCAGCTCCACTTAGATATCTGAGCTCATCAGAGATTCATTAAACTGGGGGGAGAGAATCCACATAGTGTGAGAATACATGTGCGTGTCTCTATGTGTGTGTGTGTGAGACAGATCTAACCTGTGTTTATCTCCTCCAAGTACCTGTGGCCCCAAGAGACACCTAAGCAAGGATCTTAGAGTCCATCTCAATACACCTTAAATCTAAGGGCATCTCAACAAATGTGTATGAGTTGCTTTTTCTATAGTAAATACTAAATAAATATCTAAACTTTATCAAGAATTCTGAGAAACTAAAGTTCTGGATCAGAGTTGTTTATAATTCATGCACTGAGTATAGACAAAACCCTAGATTTTATTTCTATGAAGATATTTCTCTAAGAACACATTCCTTACACCATAGATCTTTGAATCTGAGACCTTTTTAAGAGTGAGAATGAAGGAAGACAAATCCTGGGGGTTTCACAAGACTTTCTGCCAAGGAGTAAAGCCATTGGACTTCTAGTGTGAAATTCTGCATCAGTACTTGCAGATGGCCAGAGTTGACTGTAGGTTCATGTAATATTCATGATATCTCACATATTTTGGATATTTAAAGATATCATACACACTAGATACATATATACATAACCTTGATATGATACTACTTGAAAAGAAAGGGGTAATGGATTTAGGCATATCTCAAAGCCATAAGATCATCTGTTACTTGGACAAGTCTGTGGCTAGAACTCCACTATGAAACAATGCTTTTAATAATGTGTGGCAAAGAGACTGCCAATTCTCCCCTTCTTCCTTCACAAACCCTTAGTTTTAAGGAGTGCACTATTTTGAGGCCTTCCTGGGAGCTAGGTATGGCTAGTGGGATGTGAATAGAAGTTAAGAGTTCAGCTTTCAGGAAATGCTTAGAAAGAGTACTTACACATTCATACTGAATGAAACCAATAGCCAGGATTAAGAAGCTTTATTTTTTCCTTAGCCTAAAGTCTAAACCTAACCAGTCCAGAGCTGATTCAAGGAACTGTGTCAAGGAACTCCTTCTATCTAGTTTAAACTATTATATTCTGGGGGTCTCCTAACCAGGATATAGGTTAGGCTGCAGTTACAAATATAGCACTACAATTCCAACTTGGCCACTTTACAGTTCTCTAACCTTGGATGAAACATTTAAACTCTTGAAAAAAAATTTGTTTCTCTATACTTCTACATAAAGTTGTCATTAGCAACATCAGACCATGTCTTTCTCGTTACTGTTCTTATTATAGCCTCAGCTTCTTGAATAATGCCTGCATATAGTAGACACTCAATGAATACTAACAATTACTCCTAATATTGCTGGTATGCCAGATATAGACAAATAATGCCACACTATACAACCAACCACTCAGTACTTCCAACAATAATCTGATCTGATCTAACTAGGCGACATGGTGTGCATTAAAGTGAGCACATTTTCTCACCCAAACCTTCACCAACATGATCTGACAAAAGAATTTGTCTGACTTGGGAGCTTGTGGATACAAAAATCCATGTATGGAAACCCTGGTGGTCACTTACTGAACTGACTTAACTTTTAAATGAGTCACTTTAAGGCAGTCCTGGAAAGTCAAAGGCACACAGCCCCACAGTGCCTTGCCTAGTTATCTTTGCAAGACTACGCCACTCATGCATTATGCAAAAAGAAACTGACCTTTGATCAGTCTTATTGGTGCATTGTAGCAGTGCAGAATAATGAGATTCTTTAGAGTGTATCAGTAGGAGCTTATAACATTTTGATTATCCTCATCCCCATTACCCACTCTTCCATTCTTTCCCCTTCCCCAACTCTTTCCCCATCTGTAGAAGACTAGTTTCTTGTCCTCTTTCCTTTGCTTTTTATTTTTATTTATTTTTAGAGCTTTTTTTAAATCAGAGAAAGTACACAAGTTTTAACCTTCTAAGACTGGCTTATTCCACTTAACATAATGATATCCAGTTCCACCCATTTGTCTGCAAACAACATGATTTTTTTCTTCTTTGTGCCTAAGTAGTACACTATAGTACAACTATTCCATGTTTTCTTTATCCATTAATCTGTTGATGGGCATCTAGACTGTTTCCACAACTTGGCTATGGTGAATTGTGCCTTTATACACATGGGTATGTAAATACCACTATAATATGCTGTCCTTAACTCATTCAGGAATATACTACTGAGCAGTGGTATGTCCAGATCAAATGGTACACTGTACTTATTTTCAGTTTTTTGAGGAATCTCCACATAGATTTGCATAGTGGTTGCACTAGTTTACACTTCCACCAACAGTATAGGAAATTTCCCTTATCCCTGCATCCTCACTAGCATTTGTTGTTCTTTGTATTCTTTATCATAACAGTTCTGATTGGGGTGAGGTAGGATCTCAGTGTAGTTTTAATTTGCATTTCCCTAATGGTTAAACTATCTGAACAGTTTTTCATGTATTAATTGGCCATTTTTACTTCTTTTGAGAATCCTCTGTTCAATTAACTTGCCCATTTATTGATTGGGCTATTTGAAAAACCCAGAGTTGTCCAAAATATTGTATGATTGTAAATTTGTATTACAGTAGCACAGAATATCAAGAAACATAGTTATTCAACTTTCCCAAAGGAAGATGGGTACTTCATGGATGAGAGTTTTTAGCAGAATATATTTCTCCTACTGAAGAGCATTTAATAGACACACCCACAGCCAGGCGTGGTGGCCCATGCCTTTAATCCCAGCACTCAGGAGGTTGAGGTAGGAGAAGCGTTGTGAGTTCGAGGCCAGCTTAGGCTACAATGTGAGCACAAGACCAGTCTAAGCTATATAGTGCAACCCTGCCTTAGAAAACTAGGGCCAGGAGTTTGGCTCAGTGGCTTAAGTACCTGTTTGGCAGGCACGAGGTTGTGAGTTTGATCCTTGGTGCCACAAAAATAAATAAATAAATAAATAAATAAGCACACACACACACACACACACACACACACCTGGCTACTTTTATTTCACCATCATTGGCACCCATTTGCCAGCCATTCAGTTCAGTCTGGCTTGTTGAGGTGATGGATTCTACAAACTGTGTAAGGTCGTCATTAAGGAGAGGATAGATTATAGTCTCCACGCAGTACATTATAGTGTTTGCATCGCTCCTCCATACAGATCCTGAAACATAAGGGGAAAAGAAAAAAAGTCATAAAAATAAAGTTCCACTAGGACTTGTTTCTCCTATCCCAATAAATGCTAGGAGTGAGTCACCTGGCCCCACTTTTTATTAGTTACATATAAAGTTCCATTCCTTTCTACTTAATATGAAAACCTTTGATAAAGGACACAATATCACACACAAAATTCATATGGAGTAATTTTTTAAAATGAAGCCTTTGTGCCTCACTTGCAAAATATTATTCTTCCTCCTTTCACTTATTTATCTAGCCATGTTTACTTCTTTATAAATCTCCACTCTTGTACTTAAAATTCTCTCCAAGAATGGAGATTACATCTAGAGTAAAATTCACTAGTGTGGGTAAATAGAAAAAGACAGGTCTGAATGAATGCAACAACTAAAGTGTGGCACTTGTCAAAATGATCGTGTAAGCCACATTTGACATGTGAGAGTTTACTACCTGGAAGCCACCACACTGAACACCTTACATGCACTATTCTACGTGTGCTCATGACAAGACTCCCAGAGCAGACATTGCTATGGTTTGAATATTTTGTTCCCTCCAAACTTTCTGTCAAAATTTAATTACCACTGTAACTGTGATAAGAGGCAGGACATTTAAAAGGTAACTCATCCATAGCGGATTCATGCTCATGAGTGGGACCCCCAGCTCTCCTTCTCTGCTCCCCAAACCCTCCACACCTCCTGTTTTTTCTTCCACACATAAGAATGAGGCAAGATTGCACCTGCCAGATGCTGGTGTGTGGATCTTGGACTTTCCAGACTCCAAAACTGAGAGAAATAAATTTTTGTTCTCAATAAATTATCTAGTTTCAGTTACTTTGTTATAAAATCATAAACAAACTAAAACAGAATCAACCTTTCTTTTGTAATTAGAAAATAAAACTTAAGTAAGGTTCAGTTACTGACCCCAGACCACAAAGCTAATAAGCAATCCAGCTACTTCCAAACCTGAGTTTGCCTGGCTCCAAAGATCCTTCTCTTTATAACCATCCCAAACTGCTAGATTTTTGCTCTAATCAAATAATAATAAGTTTAACAAATCAATATCTCAGATGAGGTCAACAAACTCTAAAGGACCTTGCTTTAGTGAAAAAAATAAAAAATATTTGATACCACTTATTTTAGGGAGGCAATACTCACTTGCCATTCATAAAGTAACTACTTCACACTAGGCATTTTCTATGCATTAAATCTAACCTTCAGAGTAACACCATACAGTAGGTAACTATCTCTGTTTCACAGATGGGGGAAAAATACTCAGAGATGCTCAGGTCTTACAGACGGTAAGTGGCCTAAGTCTTTGTCCTGAATCTCTACTTCATTACCTCTCATGTGAGCCCTTTCTCTAAAGTACTACAAAAGTCTGCTTCTTAAAGGAGTCATGCCAGTCCCCGCAATTTTATTTATACTGTTTATTAGCTCAGCAAAGCTTTACTTCCTAGACAATGCAAAAATAAACTTTAACCCAGGCTCTGCCCTCATTTTCATAAATTCCAAATTTAGTGAGGTCCATGTTATGTTAATGGCTTTTACTGTATGTGGAAAAGAGTTTAACAGTCACTTAGCCCTGCTCTATCTCCATTAGCAAATCTAAAAAGCCACACAAAGGTGAAGGAAAGAAGAGCAGTGACCTCAAAAGTACAACAAATAAGGAATGCCTGTAATTTGTACTCCAGGAAAAAGTCAGAATATAAAATCGCCAGTACATAACAACAAATTCAGCCCTACAAGTTTAAGTGCTCTCCTCATCAATTAAAGAAAATTAACCTAATCAGATGCTCATTTTAAGCAATAGAGCCATAGCAAATCGGCAATCATAATTAAAAGTCCATTTCAGATCTCTTTGGTGAGCAGTGAAATGATCTCACACAGCCAGACCGCCTGGCCCCTTGCACAGCGCTGCATAAACGCGCACATTATGTGATAATTCCTTCCCATCTAATGCGGTCATCCTTGTTCTCCATGCTGCGCTTGTGCCTAACACAGACATGTTTCCCTGTGTATCTTGAGTGGGAGAAGCTGTATGAGATGTGGCAGTCAAACACATGTCTGTAGCAGTTTCCAATGATCCCACAGCCAGTTCCATCACACACAAGGTCTCCCTGTGCAGGTTACCACAGTGTCGCAAATATTCCAAATAAGTCCTCCACCCTTTGCGAGGGGATGGCTGAAGAAGTCAGAATTCTATTGCTCTGCCAAGTTGCATCACATGGCTTTTCACTTTTCTCTAGGCAGGCTTGGCAAACAGCTGCCATGTGCCTCTCTGCCAGGGAAGCAGCCTCAGGGTGGGAGCAGGGCTACCCAGGTGAAGGGTAGCCCAACTCTTCTTTTAGGTATGGAAGAGGAAGTGGAGCCAGACTGAAGAGCTTCTGTAGTCTGGCTAGATTCTGAATAGGTCACCCGCTTCCTGGTAGTACAGCCAAGGTGTAGAAGGAGCTAGTTTTTTGAGGATCCTCTTGAGGGATAGGCTTACAGTCTTGGACACCTGGAATAAACTCATCTCCCATAGCTATTGTAACTAAAGTACAAAAGTATAAACCTCCCACTCCAAATAGTGCAACTCAATCCAACTATTCTGTGCAGCAGTTAGCGAGGAGTGTCAGTTTGACTGACTGTGTGATCCACCCAGGGGATTAGTAGAGCACTTTCTGGGTGTGCCTGGATCATGGAGGCGTGGCCTTGGCCCTTCTATCTGGGCCCTCAACTCTTCCTCTCTAGCACTGCTCCCCTGCTCTGCTTCCCGGCCACCACACACTAAACAGCTTTGCTCCACCACAGCCCTGCACCATGATGTCTTTGCCTTGGAAACACACCCACACCCACACCCACAACCATACCACACACACACCCACACCCACACACACACCCACACACACACACCACACACACAAACACACCCACACACACACACCATACACACACACACCACACACACATATACACCACGCTCACACACACCACACACATACACACCACGCACACACATCACACACACACCACACACACCCACACCACACACACCCATACCACACACCCCCACATACCCACATCCACACCACACACCCACCACACACACACACCACACACACGCACGCACACACCCCCCCACACACAAACACACAAACACTCACATATGTAAATAAAACTCAGAGAAGATGCACATTAATAGTGGTTACCTCTCAAAAGTGAGATTAAGAAGACTTTAACTTTTCACTTGTACAAATTATTGTATTTGTTGAGGTTTCTCAAGACTGTCCCAGAATTGACACTCTTTTCTTGTGGTTTCTAAAAAGTTAAAAAATAACTCAAAAATGGAATAGACCAGAGAGTAGAATATAACCTTTGCCACTGATTGAAGCCAGG
>RJWM01029518.1:0-24368 GCA_004363535.1 Dasyprocta punctata
ATACTGGGTAATTTGAAAAGAAGAGGAAATGGATTAACTCTGGAGGGAGAGGATATCCAGAAACTGGACAGAGTGAGAGCAGCAGAAATCAAGTGCCTGTTGATGGAGTGTCTGGGTGCTACACACACACGATACAGAAACAAGCAAAACCATGGAGGGAACAAAACAACCAGTGAAGTTGCCGCATCTTAGATAGGATAAAAGGCGTATCTTAAATTACCACTCTGGTGATTTCAGTATTGTTGCTGTCACAAATTAGCACACATTGACTGACTTGAAACCACACAAAATTATTGTCAAGATTCTAGTGGTGAAAAAGTATAAAATGGAATTTATCAGGCTAGAATCAAGGTATTTGTGAAGACAACCAGCTTAGCATGTTCAGATATCTCTTTCTTTTCTGTCTCTCTGTCTGTCTCTGCTTCTCTCTCTGTCCTTCATTCTCTCTCTGTGTCTCTCTGTCTCTGTCTCTGTCTGTTTCTCTCTCTCTCTCTCTCTCTCTCTCTCTCTCATTACCATATTTGGAGGGTTCTTATGACTGTATAGGATTCACTAGGACAATCCATGATAATTTAAGATCAATTGATTAGCAACCTTAATTCCCTGGCTTGTGGCAATATATTCACACGTGGTAGATAGAGAATTGGAAGGAGCAGAGCATCTTTCCTATTGCTAGGAGCTGCGGTGAGGTGCACAGGAGATGCTCTAAGTGTAGAGGCTTCTAACTGCAAAGATAGCTGTGGAGAAATATATGTTATAAATTTACCTCTTGCCATTGCAGGGACTTTGAGCTCTGCTAAGCCACAAGATTGTTTGTTCTGGAGGAAGTCTTACAAAAACATGGTGTAAAAAGAAATGAAAGCAGGACTTTAGTCCCAGTGGAATGCTGCTGGGACAGCACAAGATGCTTTGCTAAAATATGTCCAAAAGAACAGTAAACATGAAAGCCAGACATAGTTAAAGATGGTCCCTGGAATAGTTAAACAATTAATTTCTTACTTATGTGTACTTTTTCACTTCCATTTCTCACTTCCACTTTTTGTAAATAACATATTTCAATAAATAACCAGAGAAAACTACTATCCAGCTTCAGTCCTAGAGACTGTAGCCCCCTGATGATATAACTGTCTCTCTCTTGTTTACTTTTCTTCTGCCACCCCTTTTTTTGGGATCTATCTCCTCAAAGAAACCAACAGATCACTTGTAATTTTCTCCTGGATTACCTAACATCTTGTCTTGGATAAAGAGCAATTTAGAATGAAAATTTCAAAGAAAGGTGACTTTCAGTTTATATGGCTTAATCCCAGACATAATTTTTTACAGATTCAAAAAACCCGTGATGTTTCTTGCTGGAGGTGTAGTCAAGAAGTTCATACCTGCACAAGAATTTTGACTCAGTTTTGCCTTTATAGTTCTTTTATTTATAACACAAAAAGAGGGTTCCCGAATATACTTTATGAAATATCTAGATTTTCAAGAACTTAATGACTTTTAATTCCTACAGTTTTGATGATGAAGTATATTGGGACCCTGTATCAAAACCATCCTCTTTAAAACAATAACTTAATGGATACTTTCCTGTTTGGTACTCATTTTGTTAGAAACACTGGGATTAAAAAAGATTAAATATTTTCCTGATATCACTGAGATGGAAATTGCAATCCTTGTCATAAATAGACATTCATTTCCAAATCAGTATTTTTAAGTAGGACAGTGATATTTCCCCCAAATCACCTTTTTTAAATAACATAGGAAAATCTACCTTAAAACAGGCTTCATTTCTTTGAGTGACTTCATGTTGAGACCTAAGGATCTGTACTTCAACAATCACTTGGTAGGTATTACTCACTGGCAGTTTGACATATCTCATGTTATGTAGTGCAGTCTCCATGATTCCAGGAAAATAAAATTCTATAGACATATATTTCCAAGTAACTGCATCTAGACAAGAAGCTTTATTGAATCAGGCCATTTGGAACTTCAAGCTGTATCCGTCATTTTTATTCTTTTTGAATCCTCAAATTGTAACTAGAAACCGCTTTAAATAAAATAAAATGGGTCACTCCACACAGGAAGTACTTTATAAAGATAGCACCCCTACTATTACAGGGATATACACTTAAAACAGGGCCTCAAACCAGACACATCAAAGTTGCATGAAGCCAATTTTTTAGATGGCTGAGAGCCCTCTTTTTGAGAGACTACCAAAAGGCTGTCAAATTCATTCTTCTACCCTACTGTCATTGACAATGTTGCACAAGTCACTAAATAAAATAATATCCAAGGTGCTGAAATTAATATTCTTTTTACACCACTGTCACAAAGGAATGGATTTTCAAGTAGAAATTGTATGAGGGGAAATTGCTTTCACAACAAGATCGCATGCTGCAAGAAAAATGTCATGCTACTGTTTATCTAACTGACCAATGCATAGGTTTCTAGGAAACAGAATTTATCATAGAGAAATATGATGGGCCTTTGACAGACACAACAACAAGAACACTGTTAGAAAACTGTTGTGTTATCAACAGAAAGCACTCATTTGTCAGGAGAACATAGTACTATAGATGGAATGACATTCCCTTGTTAGCTTCTATTTTATGACTCAAGTCAGAAGCATTTTAGTCTTTATTACAAACAGTAAAATGTAAGTCAGATTGTTAAATTATATTAATTATGCATGTCAGAATCCACAAATACCCACTAATATATATTCTTCAAAACTGTCGACAGCATATTTATTTCCACAAACGAAATTTTGTCTTGAATATCATTATTATAAATTTCATAGAATGACAATTATTGCAATGGTTTTGTACCAGAAGTATTTTCTAACTCACACATTTTTTTCTTAGTGATAAATCATAAAATCTTGCTTTTGGGCTCATCCTCAAGTTACAGATCTGTGAATTTTGTAAAAGGATCACCAGATGTAGTGAACAAAGGCTAGATAAAATGAGGTAGAAATTGTGGTTAAACCATTTTAAAAACTGTCAGAGTAGCTCATCGTCAGCTTTCTTGATAAAGACACAGCTTAATATGAGATGGGTTTATGTTCTAGTGAATCTATGGAAAATTGAAAACATCTTAAGCTGAAAATGTTTTTCAATATTACTGACCGTTTGAGTATAATAGTTTGGCAACACAGTACATTATAGAGAATTGGTTTTTCCCTCCAGTGAATGCGTGTCTGCCTGAGCCACTCAGGTTTTGTCACTGTCTTCATCATAGGATATTTTTACTGCATTTCACTAGCTTGGGAAAAGATCAGAATTCAAGTCATAATTCCTACTCAACACATATTTTTTGTAACATTGTAAAGTTGAAAAATTGTGAGTCGAGCCATCATAAATCAGGCACTATCTATGGTTAATTATTGACTCCTGTGACTAAGCTGGAATCCTTCATATCATATTTCAGAAACTACTTCAAAACTTAGGGTTATCCAACATGTAACAACCTCTATAATAAAAAGCTATTATGTTTTATTTCATATTTTCCTCAGAAGAAACTAATAAGGCAAATCCTTATTACACAATTATGTTACTCAACAAAACAGGAGATTTTGAAGAGTCATATAACTTAACTAAGATCTCACAGCTTGAAAATGTCAAGACAAGCCTTGTTTAAATTTCTCTGCTCTATTGTTCTTGATCAAGGATCAGTTCCTGTAGAATCAGCTTATTTGTATTTCTTAGGTTCACTTCTATTCATCAACAAAGCTAGCTTAGTTTTCTGTTGTCATTCACTCAAAATCCAGAGATAAACCTGGCGTGGTGGCGCACACCTTTAATCCCAGCACTCTGGAGGCTGAGGTAGGAGAAGCGTTGTGAGTTCAAGGCCGACTTGGGCTACAGCGCGAGCACAAGGCGGGCCTGAGCTACACAATGCCACCCTGACTCAAAAAACCAGGGCTGGGAGTTTGGCTCAGTGACTTAAGCGCCTGTCTGACAGGCGTGAGGTTGTGAGTTTAATCCCCAGTGACAGAAAAAAAAAAAAAAAAAAATCCAGAGATAACCCTCTTCATTGTTTCTGTGACTGTATCTGGTCCTTTTTTAATTCATTCATCCATTTTCTACATTATAACTACAGTATCATTTATGACAAGTAAAATGAAAAGAAAGAAGAAAAAAATCATAAACTATGTTTCTTAAGTGCCTATTCACATTCTTCAGTGACTTCTCCGCATCCTTAGGATGACATACAAACTGGTGCACTCCATCTTTCCTTTTAGTAATTGGAAGGAAAGTGTCATTTAGAGAATGTTCTTATTAATCAGGCACTTTCTGACCACTGGTCACTCCATCATTTCTACCTTTGTATGAAACACACTTACTTGTTTATGATTGTATTCTCCAGATACAAAGTTCAGGTGACAATTCATGAGATGCTGCTTTAGAAATGCTTTGCTCAGGGAATGCTTTAAGGAGTTATTGATAAAGGATGGATAAGGTGAGAAATGGAAGAGGAAGAATGCAAGAAAAATAGAAATTCATACAAAGATACATGGAGAAAATTTTTGGTCTGGTGGTTGAGGGGAACTTTCGAGAGGAAATCATGCTTCAGATTGGTTGTAGCCTTGGCAAGAGAATGGGCCAGAGATACTCTAGCTTATAAATCATGAACTAAAAGTCTTTGGGGAGTGATGGCATCCAAAACTCCCAGATGTATCTCATAAGCATAACCTATGAAGCTAGGGCTGTTCTCTAAGTACATCTGAAAGTTGAATTTTGGAGACAAACTTTTCAAAATTTAAAAGACAACATAAAAATGATATCAGATTATAGTGGCTGATACATTGTATCAACTTGAAAAGTCTAGAAGCTTAACTAAGTAAACACAGCAGTTCTATATCCAAGCATGTAGAGGACATGCCCTTACCATTCTAAGATAGTGTTCATTGTGTCAACTTGAGAAATTTAGACATTTAACTAAGTGATTCAGCAGTGGGCCACGGTCCTCACTTTATAAATATTATAAGCCTGTGCAAGAGAAAGGCATGGACATGGTGTGAAGGTTACAAGAACCTAAGAACAGGTAGACTATTTACAAGATAAGAGAGAAAAGGAGACTTTTTCTCCTTCCTACTTTTGATCTTGTTGCTTTTGCTGTCTCCAGCTACATTGAAGTGTTACCCCTGCTTTGAAGCAAGATGTTTATGGACTGAATCCTCCACAAATTGAGAGCTTCAAGTGCGGGGTATTTTGTCTCAGCAGTGAGAGAAAAGTAACTAAGACAGAATTTGGTACCAGAGAAATGGAGTCATTGCTGACACTATACCTGACCATGTGGCTCAATAGCCTTTGAGAATGACTTGGGGGAAGAGTTTGAAAATGTTTGGAGATTTTCCCCTGGAAGAGTAGAGTTAGAATGACTTTGTCTCTTCTGTATGGGAGATTCTGGTCAGAGCTCAGAAGACCAGGAGGAAGACAGAAATCCTGCCAGCAAATACCAGGTTCAGGAGATTTCTGCCAGGAATAAAGACAGCATTGACTGTTGGACTCCAGATGATATGTGTTATGTCTTTGCAGAAAGTTTGTCTTCCTTTTTCTCATGTTCAGATACTCTGTCTGATACTGAGATTAAGGGTAGTGTGCTAATTAATTTGGGAGAAGAAATTTTAAGGCAGTTGAATGTTGAGGCAGTGGCATGGCTATTGTTGGGGGCTTTTATCCAGATCTATGTTGAGTATCAAGAGCAAAGAGTCCAACAGGATTATTTAAAATGTTGTGAGTTGGGCCAGAAAGAAAGCTCCAGTAAAGCTATGACTACAGAGGTAGAGCAGAGGAGATCTCCACTAAGAAGAAACATGAGAATATAAAAGATGACCTGAAGATATCACAATAAGAAGTAAACCTCCACACTGTGCAGCCTGAAAACTGCAAAATTGAAACAGTTTGCTTTGAGGAGAAAACTGCAATTCACAATGTTTCAGAATGGTGACAATACAGAGAATTTGTTATTCAGAATTGGATTCAGAGTGCCCAGTAATATAAGCACTTGACTCCTACAGCCATCAGAGAGGGAAGCCAGGCTACTTGCTCCAGCTGGCAGCAGACCATGGTATCATTAACACAGTGCTGGTTTTAGGTGCATGCAGAATGCAAGAGTTGTGGAATTAGAAGGCTTCCAACCTGATTTCAGAAGGCCTGGGAGTGTGTGAAACTGTGAATATGAAACCAAAGGTGTATTGGAGACCCCAGAGGTTTGGAAAAGCCGAGAATGTGGATTATCTAAGGAAACTACAAGTAAGGAGCAAAACAGATCTAACAGAGAAGCCATAGGAGCTACAATCACTGGAAATGCCATAGGGGTGGTATCAACTAAGCCCTTTGAAGCTAGTAGTTTGCCATAGGTTGACTCAGATGATACACATGGAACCACAGGACTTAGTATTTCTTCTGATGGATTTTGGGCTTCCCTTGCTCCCAATCATTTGTATGCCCCTGTGTTATGGATTAAAATCTGGTAGTCAACTTAGCACCAGCTGAATTAAATTGGCATGGTGCTGAGTGTAGACGGCCCACCTGAGAAAATTTGCCAGCATAAATAAAGATATGGAGAAGAAGAAGAGCAAGACATTGTGGGTTCCCCTAAGTGTTGCTGTTTAAGCCGTTGGTTCCCCTGGAGGAGCTGGCTTCCCCAATTTGGATTTGGTCATTATCATTCGAGGAACTCAGGACCTTATTGCTGAGAGTCGCTATGGTTCCCTTTGGGGGAGCTCTGCTCCTCACATTGAGTATTGCTTCCTGGCTCCAGAGGAGAAGATGTATGCTGTTTAATCTCCAGGAGAAGGTTGTCATGCTGGCTTCCTGGCATGTACTTGACTGTTCGCATCACTGGAGGAGCTTGAGATCTCACTGTCACTGAGGATGGCTATGGTACTTTTCAGGGGAGCTCTGGTGCTTATTTTGAGCATGACTTCTTGGCTCCAGTGTAGAACCCTCAACCTACTGGCACAGAACCTTCACCCCACTGGCATAGACTTTCTAGCTTCCACTGCTGACCTTTGGCCTTCCCAGTGCAGATCCATAAAACAGACTGGCATGAGTCCTTATTATGAGCTCTTAGATTTCTAGCTGGATTTGTGGGAGGCATGGTTATGGGCTCTGGGTATTCAGCTGGACTCATGCAGGACATTGCTGTGGGATCCAGGGCCTTGGTTGAATATTCTGGGTCTTTAGTGTTATGAACTGATTTTCCTGCACTTTCTTGTGTTTAACTCTAGGTGACCATCATACAACAGTATTATAAATTCTGTGTCCTGAATGCAATTGTTCTTCTTGTAATCCCTGACTACTACATCCTGTTTATAGGTTTTGGAATGAAAATGTTTACCTTGCACCATTGAATGTTGAAAGTATTGAACTTTTCATTTGTACATGGGGTGAAGCTAAGCATTTGCCTTACATTTTGAAGGAGATTTGGGACTTGGACTTTTCAGCATTGCTGAAACTATTCTGTCTTTGGCAACTGTTATGGCTGATACATTGTTTCAACTTGGGAAATTTACAAATTTGACTAAGAGACTTAGCAGGGAACCAGAATTCTTAATTTGTCAATATCCTTAGCCTTTGGAAGATGAGGGTACAGAGGTGGTGTGAGTGGTACTCATGCCTTGCGGGGGTGATCTGTGTGCAATATAAGGATGGGGAAGAGGCTTGCTTTGCCCTCTTTTTTTGCTCTTGCTGCTTTTGCTGGCTGAATCTTTGAAGTGTTGAACCTGTGCCATGCCACCCTGTCTCAGAGCCAGCTGATTATGGACTGAAACCTCCAAAAACTGTGAGCTAAATATACCTCTCCTTCCTTAATTTAAGGTGTCGGATATTTTGTCACTGCAATGAGAAAAAAGTAACCAAGACAGAATTTGTGCCAGAGGAGTGGAATTGTTGCTGTGACTATACAAGAGCCTTTGGGAATGGCTTGTGGGAAGAGTTTGGAAATGTCCAGAGATGTCTCCTGAAAGAATAGCACTAGAGTACCTTAAGTTGTTCTGTATAGGAAATTCTGGTCAGATGTCATAAAACCAGAAAACGAGTAAAGACGAGGCTCAGGAAAGAACTGCCTTGGGTGCTGGACTCCAGGTGATGTGTGTTATGACTTGGCAGAAAGTTTGCATTTTGCTCATGTTCAGAGACTTTGCCTGAGACTAAGATTAAGGGCAGCAGACTAATGAATCTGACAGAAGAAATTTCAAGGCAGTTAAATATTGATGCTGTGGGATGGCTATTGTTGGGGGCCTTTAGCTAGATCTATGTTCAGAATCAAGACGAAGGAGCCCAACAGGATGACTTAAAACACTGTGAGTTTGGTCAGAAAGGAAGCTGCAATAAAACTGTGGAATACAAAGACAGAGCTGAGGAAATCTTAAGATTAGAAGGAACAGAATAGAAAAGATGGCATGAAGGCATCACAAAACAGCAATAATAAAACTTCAATTTTAAAAAATTTATTTTTTTATAAATTTTGCCTAGATATTATTATTATTATTATTATTATTATTATTTTTTTTTTTTTTTTTTTTTTTTTTTTTTGCGGCACCGGGGATTGAACTCACAAGCTCGCGCCTGCCAGGGCAGGCGTTTAAGGCACTGAGCCAAACTCCCGGCCCTGGTTTTTTGAGGCAGGGTCGCACTATGTAGCTCAGGCCGGCCTTACGCTCGCGTTGTAGCCCAAGCCGGCCTCGAACTCACAACGCTCCGCCTACCTCAGCCTCCCGAGTGCTGGGATTAAAGGCGTGCGCCACCACGCCCGGCTTAGATATTATATTTTACAATACTTTCATATATAGAATTGCTTCAGATTAATATATGTCAACAGGTATTGCACAGAATAGGTATATACTCATAAATTTTAGAAGTGTTTAGTTTTTTTCTTTAATTTTTCTGGAGATTGCCTTATTTAATTAATATTTCAACAAAAAGGAATATATCTGACTAAATATATTTTAACCAGATTACTTATTTCTATCACCTGGAAATTATTATAATATAATTTTCTAGTCTATTATTTAGCAAGTGTTTTTTTGACATGCTTTTTGATCATCTTCTGATTTGATTATTTGGTTTATGATTCACATCACAGAAAAGCTGTGTACTATAGTTGCATCATGTTTTTTTATTTAAGTGTCCAAAATTTGTCATTCAGAGAGTGAAAGAGATCAGGATGGGTGATAAAAAAGCAGAAAAGCAAAAGAAAAATTGTGGAATAGAATTAAAATGATGGAAGAGAAAAGGTGTATAGAGACCTGTACTAACTACAATTTGTCTTTAAAAAATGATTGAAACAGAACATTTTTGTACCAATTTTTGTATTCCCCCAATAGTTGGCATATCTGACATAGTTGAAGTTTATTCTGTCTTCCTAATTCTCATATTTGTTTTTCATGGTGACTGCCCCAATTCAAGATAGTTTCTTCTACTAGGAACAGTAAAAATCAGCCAAATCATTAATTTCTGCTAGATTTGAAAGAAAGGGTATTTTTTGGCTTTGTTTAAATTGTTGTTTATCATACAACATGGTGCACTCATTTGACCATGTTTATGTTATTTTAAAGGCTATATGGTACTACTGTTGCTGTGTATGATTTTTAAATTATTTTATAGTGGTAATGTACAATGAACAATATTATGTCTTCTGCTTCCGTATATTTTTAGTGTGATATTGTTTAGCTGTATGATTTTTTAAGTAAATGGAGAATTAGTAAATGCGATGGAAACATAAATTTGAATAGTGGTTTCATATTGTTTCCCTGAGAGTCCCTAGACTGCTTTGGGATACCATTAACTAACCTGCTGGAATAACTAAGGTGCATAAGTCACAGTTAGCCAAGCATTTGTATTAGAGTCTGACAACTGATAGACACACATATGTGAGATACATTGAATATTTTGCTAGCAGTCACTCTGCCAGCAGACCACAGCCACACACACACACACACACACACACACCAATTAATGTTTATGTAAGCTTACTCAGGGATTAGAACCACACAGAAAACCCACAGAATCATGAATTGATAAAACCGGCAGAGCTTTTGGACATTGAGTTTAGTGCCTTTTTTTGTCATGCAGTGAAATCCTACTGTTACATATATCAACCACGAAGATTAACATATATCAAGAAATTTGTATGAAACTTTTTTTTCAAATTCTGTAAATATGAAGAATACTTAGCTCACTGGATTCCAGGACTGGTATGATATTTATTCTTTCTATTGTCATTTTTTTCATTATTGTAGCTATCCTTTAGATATATAGATATATATATATATATAATGTATATCTAATAATATATATCTACAATAATAGATACTTCTGTAGGATTTTACAATTATATTTAAAAGAGAAAAGATAGAAAATTACCACAACTTTTACAGAGAGAAACAACTTTTTGAATTGTGTTATGAATAGTTACTTTTTTACCTGAACTCAAGAAAATTAAAAAGGACAGGATGGTTTGATTGATGGAAGAGAAGTAGGATGAATTTTAACCAATTATCTCTAAGAAAGCTCACATTTCCTGTACTTAAGCTTAATTCTGTGAATCACTTTCTCTCCATCTAAATATGTTTCTTTCCAGTTAATGACCTCCTTAATTTTTCTCAGCAAACTTATTAAAAAGTTAAGCAAAGGTAGGCATAGAAAAGAAACAAAAATGAAAAATTTCCAAAGGCATTAATGCTTGCGCTATCAATTTAAATGACATGTCAAAGGATAAATTAAGGTTGCAGTATTTTCTGAACTAGATGATATCATTTTTTAACCTCAACAAAAATATTAAAGAAAAACACTCCAAAAAGTCTATTTCTACACAAACAGACCTCTAAGAGTATGAAAATATAACATCTCTGGAAAAGTTATTCATTATTCTTTATTCACATTTCCCATAACCCATATGCTTACAAATATATTCAGATATCTCATCCTTGCATTAATGCTATATGTACATGGTATGTTAATCACAAAGAATTACATATTATTTCTAGAACCTGACTGCTTTTAACAAATCCCTAGCCGGGCGTGGTGGCGCACGCCTTTAATCCCAGCACTCGGGAGGCTGAGGTAGGCGGAGCGCTGTGAGTTCGAGGCCGGCTTGGGCTACAACGCGAGTGCAAGGCCGGCCTGAGCTACACAGTGCGACCCTGCCTCAAAAAACCAGGGCCAGGAGTTTGGTTCAGTGGCTTACATGCCTGTCAGGCAGGCGCGAGGTTGTGAGTTCAAACCCCAGCGCCACAGCAAACAAAACAAAACCAAACCAAAAAAAAAAAAAAAAAAAAAAAAAAAAAAAAAAAAAAAAAAAAAAAAAAAAAAAAAAAAAAAAAAAAAAAAAAAAAAAAAAAAAAAAAAAAAAAAAAAAAAAAAAAAAAAAAAAAAAAACAAATCCCTGAATATGTCAGTAAATTTAAGGGATTATTAATTAATTAAATTATCATGCTTTAGAGTTAGCCAGCTTATGAGAAATGAAACAATTGGTTTTCCAGAAGCTAAGAATATAGTGGGAAAGGCAGTATGGTAAGTAAGCAGTTAAAAATTTTAAAGAAAACTCCTCTGAATAAGTGTATAATGCTTTCATAACTTGTAGAATAGTCACGTAACACAGTCAGCATCTGTAAAATTAGGAACAGTAGTGCAAAGTTGTTGATTCGTAGAAATTCACTGAACAGGGATGCACATGTGTACATAGGCTAGTGAGATGGACATTGCAGGAAAGGAAAACTCTGTGTGAAATTATCAGAAATGAATATTAATAGTTAATTATGACAGGAATCATGATTCTAAGTGAAAAAGTAACCCATCATAATGCTGCAGCAATAGTTTTAATCCTAGCATAAAATGCATCATAAAACATCCTAATCTGTTTTGAAGATTTCTGCCTGGTGGATAGCACAAACAACTTTTTATTTCTGTAACAATCTTATTGATAAAATATACCGATAAGTAAGTATAACCCTCAAGCAGAGAGTAGGAGTACACTTCAATAATATAACAATCTAAGGAAATGTAAAGTTGTGGATTCAGGCTTGGGAAGAATTACACAGTCACATTTAATATTAAGAGTTCATAGATGATAGAGTTTCATTGATGGGCAGAGGAGAAAATGTGAATGACAAGAGTGAAATCCTAGGTGTTGTTTAGTAATCCACACAAATAGATAGGGAGGCAACTCCATATAACAGAAAACACAAAAGAGGGGAAAAATGGTGAGAGCCTAACAAGAAAAAAATTAGATGCAAAAATTTGTACTTTTGCTAAAGGGGTATTCTTGATCAGATATCTTACATGACTGAAAGAATAACAGAGTAACCCACTTACATTTTTCAGGACTAAAAAACAATAATGAATGAGGTCTTTGAAGTGTTTACAAAAATATTTGCAAAATATCAATTAAACTTAAAATGATCAATATAATTTTATTTACTTGAGAAGATTAATAAGCAGATATTTCTAGACAAAATTAGAAATTTTAGATTTAAATATATATAGCAAGAAAGCAACAAAGCATTAATATATGGGAGAAAGATTACTAGACTTGGAAGAGTGACAAAAGTGGTTTAATGTGGGTCAAACTTATATTTCAAAATAAGATAGCATGAAAATATAAATACAAACAATAAAGAGACAGCATGTTACAGAACTACTGGTGCAAAAAATCATCAGATCCTGAAAAAGAAAGAAGCATGATAGTAAACAAGCAAGCAAAAATCTTATACATAGTTAAGAAATTGTATGAGAACTACAAAAGACAAAATAAAAAATGGAAAGAAAAAGAAATGGAAGATATTTTTACAGCTCATAGAGAGAAAACACAGAATATTTAAAGATCAGTGATAAATGAACTGATGAATAACCCCAAACAAAATAGTGGTGGGTTGTAATATACAGGAGTAATTAAATGGAATTAGGAAAGTAAAATGTCTATTAAAATTCCATAAATAGTAAAAATATATGTTGTAGATGGAGGTAAATATGATGATTTTCAGAAAATAAAAAACTGAGTTTATAGTGATAAAACAAAATCTAGAATTTCACTCAATGGGCATATATAGAACTATTCTAGATGGGAGTTCTGATAAGCAAGTAAAGAGTGTAGGTACAATGATAATGGTATCTACACCAGTAGAACAGCTCAGGGCATGATATCATGCAACCATGACAGTAACTTCAGGTTTTCTTGGGGATAGGATCAAAATAGAGTGAAATACTAGACAACAACAAAAAGAAAATGCAGGTTTTGAAGAGATAACAAAATGAAACCATTCTGTTAATTACATTATGAAAAAGAAGTGTCAAAGTGTTGATCATTTCAAAGTTTCTTTAAATTTATATCAAAATACCTACAGTTATCAGGAGATTAAGTGCATTTACTTTTCAAACATGAAAAAGGGATACATGGAAAGGGAAAAGGTGAAAGTAACTTCTCATTAAAGAGGTTTTACTAGTCTAACAGCAAAAATTTTTTTGGGTAATATTTCAATCTAGTTAATGTTTTTCAATCCAATGAGATGATGTCAAGAATGCAACTCCTGTTAACTCTAACCCTTGTATTACTCCTGCTGCTGGATGAATGAATATTAGAAATGTTTGTATGAGGGGTGACAGTTGAGATGAACATATTGTTTGCTCTTTAGGGAGAAGAGAGATTCCCTAAAACCATAAGAAAACAATGTTCCTAAATATCTGGAAGAATAAGAAAATAAATGATAACACAAACCTCACAAATTCAAGGATGTGATCAATATTGAAGTATAATGAAATGGGACTCAGTAGTTGCTTTCCATTAAATTAGAATAGCAGAAACTGAAGCCCTATGAGTCTTCCCTAGAAAAGCTGGTGTGTACACAAAAGCATTTTTTGGTTTTGTACTGCTTTGCTTTCCCAACATGAAGATGCAATTTTTTATTTTTATTTTTATTTTCTGCCACACTAGGAATTGAACTCACAGCCTCATACCTGCCAGACAGGTGCTTAATCCACTGAGCCAAACTCCCAGCCCTAGTTTTTGAGGCAGGGTCACACTATGTAGCTCAGGCTGGCCTTGCACTCGTGTTGTAGCCCAAGCCGGCCTTGAACTCACAATGCCCCACCTACCTCAGCCTCTGGAGTGCTGGGATTAAAGGCGTGTGCCACCACGCCTGGGGAAGATGCATTTCTTTTGTCAATTAAATCTTTCTCGATAGTGTGAGCTTTCTAACTGTAGACCAGTTACACCCTCCTTTCTTGCCTCACTGTCCTGTGAACCCGATTTGCTGAGAAGACTTGAAATTTCTATATGTGTATACTTTGGGATACCTGCACGTTAAGTTTTGGTTTTTAGTCTCAAAGGACATCTGGAGGAACATGTTCTTAAGAGTATCTCATTAATATCAGGAAAGCAATTAGGAGCCTGCTCAATCACCCAGTCTAGTACTAAAGATAACAAGGTGCAATGTCATGCAGGTTTCTTGTTCATTTGTAGATAAAGAATATTATAACTATAATGAACATGTGTGCAAACACTCCCCACTCTTCCTGAAGGGTGTATCAAGGATATCTGAATACTGTAATAGTAAGACATTTTTAGTACTCTGGAAATGTAAGTTTTCTATTTTCAACTAGGATTCTCACAACAAAATTCTATAGATTAACTGGTTTACACAAGATAATACATTTTCACACCATTTTGGAGCCTGGAAGTCCATTTATGGTTTCAGCAGATTTGGTTTCTTCTGGTACTTCTCCCCTTAGCTTGGAGATGACTGACTCACCTGGCCTTTCATCTTCCTCTTTTTATAAGGACACCAGGTACTTTGGGGTAGGATCCCACTCTGATTTCCTAACATTACCTAATTTTTAAAAGTTTTATATCCAAATACATTTTTAAGGCTTCAATCTGTGAATTTGGGTGAGTAAAGATTTACTCAGTAACATTTTATCTTCATGATTTGCAGTGAAAAGGAATGAACCCAGGTTCTCGTGTTTGCTGGACAAAAGTACCACCAAGTCTCATACCCATCCCATAACTCCTTTGTTTATAAAATCTATGACGAAGAGCTGAAATGAGCTACTGTGTAAGATTTAAAAGCAACAGGTAAATATTTCTGATTCCTTTCGCATAGGAAATAAGCATGGATTTAGCAAAACTGAAGATGACCTAATTACCTGTGTACTAATTAATGAATCTAAAAGTACTGTTCTAAACATTAGATACTTTGCATAACTAGGAAAAAATAATTCTCTTTTGCTTGTATACCTAACTGTTGGAAGTAATTATACTCTTAAGGTAAGCTTGTCTCTGCAAGGAATTGCCAGAGTACTTGGACTCTGGAATGCCTGTCTGGAAATGAATATCTGTCTAAGTGGTTGAGGAGTCAGAGATACATAAAAAGAAATGAGACAAAGAAATGTAGAAAGCACTTACAATGAAATAGTTGAGTGATGTTTTGAGAAGTAAATTCAAGGTCTTTTTGAGAACTGGAATCATGTTATAAAAGTTGAAAACTCTTCAACCACACTTCAGGATAGAGGGGAAGAGCTGGGAAGAACAGATGCAGCACATTGAACTTAGGCTTTGTATTTTGAAGTTGCACAAAATCAAGTGAAGGGGAAGTGAAATGAGACTGAACGATGTCCTACAATGCAGTCACAGTCTAGAGATGATGAGTCATCACCCAGATAAAGCAAATTCTTTAATTTGTAGATAAAAAAGAAAGTTCTTCAACAGTCCACAGGTATTTGTACCTATTCAATTTTCTTATTGTAACATGAATCACTTCTTTTAAATAAATGCAGCATCCTCATACCTCTGTCTGACTTGTGCTCATTTCTAATCCAACCATCAATACTTAAAGTATGTGCAGTTCAAAATATAAAACATAGGGCAAACCACTCAGGACCCCTTCTGTCCCTCTCCCAGACAGAAGCTTTCTTTCTCTCAATAAATATATTCTGCTCTTAAAAACATATATAGATATAGATATTACAACAGCATGTTTCTCACTTCTCTGAAATTATTCAATTTCTACTCTCCAAGGCTCTGCCTTGCACCTGGCCAGTCACCTCCCTTCTGTATCTACCAGCCACCACCTAGAGCACCTAGGGACGCACAGAAATCTCACCTCCATCTCCAAAGACCTTCTATTGAACTTACCACATGGGAGTTGCCCTCAGACATTGCAGTGTGGGAAGCTGGGAATACCATGAGTGGATAAAGATATAAGAGAAGATTACACAAAGAGAAATGAAATATCAACAGGAAAAGACAAAATAGCTCTCATAGCCAAAAACCTTTCCAGAAATAACCATATTTACTTCAACAATAATAAGTGTAATCCACGGAGAGTAGTTTTAGGCTTTTAGAAACTTACGATAGCTGCAAAGTATATGAAGTAAAAATAAAACCCTATGTCTGACAAGTGAGAGGTCTTGAGTTTGATTCCTAGAACCAAAAAATAAAATAAATTAAAATAAAATAAAACTCCAAACAGTGATAATTCACGATTATAATGGGAGATTTCAGGATATTTTCCTAGATAATTGATTGAACAAGCAGATAAAAGTCAAGAAGGATTTTAACAGACTACCAGATTTGAACAAATTAATACATATAGAATATTGTGTCTATTAACTGGACAAGTCACACAAAATATGCACAAATATTGAATATTTACTCACACAAGCTACCTTGAACATTGACCACTTTGCACTATAATTAACTAGTTTGAAAATAAGGTGAAATCTGGTGAAAAAACATAAACCCATCATATGATTAAAACTTTACAAAATACATATTTATACAAAGAATGAAACTGGTTTTTGCATTAGACAATAGGCAGTTATGACCACAGTATGTACATTTATTAATTTATTAATTTTATAAGTTGATGCTTCCTCAAATTTTTAAAATTTGTATAGCTGAATGTTGAAAACATAACAACATTATGAAATCTTAAAATGCCAGAAACGTGCATATATATGTGTGTGTGTGTTTGTGTGTGTTAGGCATTGTACTTTAAGCTTCACATATGTTAGGCAAACAGTCTTGCACAAAACCGCACCGCACAGCACCAAACAAGTATTTTCTTAATCAAAAAGAAGCATTCTTAATGAATAAATGTTGAAAACCTAAATTTTAATATGTAAAGCAAAAAGATGTTTGCCACTTCTACTTGCATGGAAACTGCAGTGTACTGTAATAATATGAAAAAAGAAATAAACAATAATCCATAAAGACAGAAAATGCTTTCATCACTTCCAGATGGTTTGACAGGATACACAGGAAGTAAAAGTGATAAATGATAAAAGTTGGCAATATTTCTGGTTAAAAATAAGTATATAGGTATGTTTATTAATATACATTAGCAGAAACATATATATATGCCTTACAGTTACATTTGTGAACAAAAATAATGTTCATAGAACAAAACTACCTGAATTTATGTAATTAATTCCTGAAAAAATATTAGGATTAATTGAACTATACATGTATACATTATGCTTCAATAAAATATCTTCATCTTGAATATTTACATGTACATTCTGAAAATCTTTATGAATAATATGCAATAGTAGAATTTTTTCCAAAAACATCATAGAGGGGTAAGAATAAGTTTTAAAGACCTGTCAGTGAATTAAATAAGGCTGAAAATTCCAGTTTTTGATTTGGTCAGATGCTTTCAAATATACTTGCTTCAAAAGAGAAAACTGCTACAAGAAGAAAATATATTATTTTTGTAAGATATTTTGTAAGTTGTTATGTTAACATTTCCTCTAAGAATGGGCAAAATATAGAAAAGTATTAACTGCACTTCTCATGGAATTAGGTATTAAGAATTTTTCTTTGGTTGTGCCATACATTGTTGAGAAAATGAGAACTGCTTTGTCAGTATTGACCTTTGGCTCATAAAATAAAAGTCTAACTTATGCGTTACCTTAAAATATGAATTAGGAAATAAGATTGAATCATTTGTAGGAATTCCTGTACAAATTTTAAATAGGGATATGAATCTATTGAAATAATTTAGGTATTTTATTAATGCACATATGTGGTTTATTACAAAAGGTATACCAATAATGAAAACTTTGAGTAAAAGTATTAAGGGTCATAGCGGAAATATCTGAAGCAATATAGGAATTCAGTGAAGGGAAAAATTCCAGGGAGAGCTTCAGCAAGGGAAATTCACAGTATGACTCCAGGCTGACATTATGCAATTTCCACTTCAGTGCCCAAAATATACTTTACATTCCAGTCATACAGAAGTGAAATCATTCGTCTAACTTACCATGTTGTCTCCTGGGTCTAAAGTCTTGCAACTTTAGGTACCACTTGGAATGAAACCTTTTCTTTATGTCAATATATCATTTTTTCATCACGACATAGTTTATCATCTGAAACAATTAACATGACAAAACGCAGTTCGTTGACATTAAAAATCACCTACTTTGCTATGTCCTCCTTAACCGTGCCTCTTGCTCTTGGGGGATCACGCCCATAATTCCTTAATCAGTACTCAAACCCAGATACAACTAACCAGCCATCTGCTTCATCTAAGAGGCTAAGAAACAGCACTGCTGTGTGGAACCCTCTCCATTAAAACTAAGTTCTGTGAAAGCTCTCTCTTCATTTCTCTCAACACTTGACTTTTTATTTCAAGATGAGAAAAAAAAAAAAAAGAGAAACCATTAGACATGTGCCACATGGGTATCCTATCCTAATATATTTTAAAGCAGAATGGTTATGGTGTAAACATTCCTTTTTTATTTCTGAAAAACAATGCATCCAGGTGTGCTCTTGACTTCCACTCAACCTCTCTGAACAAGGCTTTCAGGATGGTAATTCTGATCCTTTTTGTCTTGTATTTCTCTTGTAATTTTAGGGATGTCCTGTCTTCATCTCTGAAAGTTAAAATCATATTACATTTCTTGTTACAGAGGAAAAAGAAGTCACATCTTGGGGCAGTTGTTGCCTAAGGGCTCATTGTCTGGTTTATTTATCACAATGTTCTCAGATGACAGCATCTTAACTAGTCAATGGAAAATTATTTAAGGAAAGTGTGTTACTGATCTTTCAGTCAAGCTTCCTCAAGCATAGTCTGCTTTTGTTTACTTCTATTCTTCTTTTCCTGTTCACTCCCATTCCGTAATCTCATTATCTTCTCAAACCAAAATATTTTCTTCTTTCTGTGTCATCATAGTGAAAGTACCCATAGCAATTACTTGAAACAATTGAAACTATAATATTCATTGAATTTTATGATGTCCAGGCTGATCATTTTGCAGTCTAATTGAGGACCAGTATTATAATTCACATTTCCTTAACAAATTCTAAGACATATTAATACCTATAAAATTCTGCAAAGAATCATATTCAGAAAGGTGGGCCCTTCAGCGATTTATGACTTCTTAGGTTTCTTTTCTTCTATTAACATTCTTGCATCTTTTTAGTTTTCAAATACTTTTCATGATTTTTGTCTTTCACCTTCAGAATAGATGTTCTCAGAAAAACTAACTGTGGAGCAAAGTTTTTCCAAAAAATATCTTTTTTATTAGTTGTTTGAAATGAGAAGAATAAAATTCTAAGAAAAAATAGTGTACATTTTACATAAAAGTTTTGAAGTGACTACTGCTCATTTTGGGGTTTTGTAAAAGATTAAACTTTAAAATGAGTTCTTAGATAGCAATACAGAATTGGGTTAATTTTTTCTAGGGAAGGAAATTCATATCAATTGAGTTCTACTAAGCATAAACAATAAATAAATAAATAAAAACAACATAAAAACTAATATATTACTAACATTTACAAAAGTAGAAAACTATTTCAACACTACAAGTAATTTCCTATTCACGAAGAGTTAACTTAATTTCTCTGTGTCAGATAGTATACAGTATCAACTTAATTGGCTTTTTAAACTTACATCAGCTTGTCTCACTTTATCATTTTATTTTTTATCACAACTCTCCATGATATGGCTTTGCCACTTAAAAAAATTCTTTTATTAGTACATGTTTCCTGTACATAACTGAAGGGAACTGGTACAGTCTGGGAATTGGTGGAGCACACCTCCAGGCGTGTCTAAGTGGGTCATGGAGGTATAGGCTTGGGGTATATGTACAGTCCATTGCCTCTCTCTCTCTCTCTCTCTTCCTCTCTCTGTATGTGTGTGTGTGTGTGTGTGTGTGTGTATGTGTGTGTGTCTGGTGCTGCTGCCTGGTTCTGCTTGTTGATCATCATGAACTAAGCAGCTTTGCTTTGCCCTGTCCATCTTTCATGATGTTCTTGCCTAGGAGCTGGAGTCTAGGGATCAACTCCTCCAAAACCATGAGCCAAATTAAACCTCTACAGTTATTTCCATAGTGGTTATACCAGTTTATACTCCACCAACAGTGGAGTAGTGTGCTCTTTTCCGCACATCCTCACCAGCCTTTGTTACCAGTTGATTTCTTGATGATAATCATTCTTTCTGGAATGAAGTGGTATCTCAGGGTTGTTTAATTTTCATTTCTCCAATCACCAGTGATGTTGAACATTTTTTCATATATTTATTCGCCATTTCTACTTCTTCATCTGAGAAAGGTAAATTTATTTCAGAAGGCCATTTTTGGATTGAATCATTAAATTTGGGGTGTCTAATTTTTTTAGTTCTTCATGTATTCTAGATATTAGTCCTTTGTCTGAGGAATAGCTAGTGAAAACATTTTCCCACTCTGTGGGTTATCTCTTCATTCTGTTGGTGGTTTCTTTTTTCTGTGCAAAAGCTTTTTAATATGTTAAGATCCCAGTTGTTGATTATTTGTAATGTTTTCCATGTGATAGGGTTTTATTAATAATGTTTTTGCCTAACTTATGTCTTCAAGAGTCTTACCTATTCTATCTATCAGCAGATTAAGTGGTTCTATTTTAAAATTTAGATACTGGATCCATTTAAATTTTAATTTAGTGCATGGTGAAAGATATGGGTCTAGCTTTAGTTTTTAGCATGTGGAAATCCAGGCAGTACCATTAATTAAAGAGGTTAATTTTCTTCCAATTAGCATGTTTGGTCCCTTTGTCAAATATAACATAGCTGTGTGTATTGGAGTTGTTTTCACATCTCCTAATCTGTCCCATTCATCCTCTAGTCTGTTCATATGCCAGTGCCATACTCTTTTTATCAAAGTGACTTTGTAATACGAGTTCAAATTAGGGATTGTGATGACCCGTGTTGTGACTTTGTTTGCCAGAATTTCTTTGGCTATTCTAGGTCTCTTCTGGTTCAATATCAAACACATGAAGTCTGATTTAAATAAATGCTTAGATTAATGCTTCCGGTTTATTATAATAGCATAATAATTTATTAAATTACATATTTAAAAATTACACAATGTAAACATTTAATATTCTGGTATAAAGCTTACTTTTCACCCACAAAACAGTGATTTTTATATATATGGTGTTGAATACCACATATAGGACAAATGTATCTATATATGATTTTCACATGCTTAGTTCTTCCATTTAAAATTTCTCTTTCAACTTCATATTTTAAATTTTAATTGTTTATTGGTCACAGGGTTATGGAGTGTTGACTTTATTGTGTTAACATATTTTAGTGAATTTTTAATAGTGTGATTTTAGAAAATATGATTAAGTGATCAGATTATTTTATTTTTTCAATATAGATTTACCTACAAAATTTTAAGGATACAGAATATTTCAAGTATATTGTTCTATATAAAATATGGCTATCTGTCTCTGTAAACTCATGCATTTATTTATACAAAAACGTGAGAAAGCATCATAACTATTCATTCACTAAAATTTATAAATATTGGCAATGGACTTCTAGTACCTTGGAAAACAGAGTTTTGGCACCTAATGCTTTCTTGTAACATCAAATTTTTGAGCAGCTGAAAGCTATAATTTTATGAGGAGTAAGACTTCCTAAATGCTTAAAAAATATTGGAGATTATGAGCTGAAGATAGAAATATTGCACAGGAATTAAATTTGAGTTACAATAATTAAAGTGTATCTGAACCTATAAAATTTCCCTCGAATTAAATAGAAATAGAAATTCACAGAGCTTTCCTTTCTCCTTCTTGTATATGTACACTTTCTTAATTCTTGTAACATGTATTTAAAATATTCTAACTGTGTTATCAGCTAGGGGAAGTAATTTGTTTTAGAGGATCTTTGTCATAACTGGGGATGGAGATGTTACAGGTGTCTACATGTACATCCTTTAACATGTTAAGACAGTATCCTATCACAAAGAATTAGCAGCAGTAATCCTACAGTTGAAAATCGTACTCTAAACTTTTATCCACTAAATTGGTAAACAGTCATTCAAAGGGCAGCTCATTTTACTCTGCAAATGAAAAGAAAGTTTTTCTAATCTGATGATTTATATTTTATCATGTGGTAGTTACTTTTTAAAGATTATTTATTTATATACTTATATTTATTGATATATTTATGTATTTATATACATATAAATTTATGTTTTTATATTTATGTTATATGTATTTATAAACATGTATCTCCTCTCTATTGACATGTTTGCATTTGTAAGAAGCTTGATCATCATTTTAAGAGTGACTTTATAAGCCGGGCGTGGTGGCATACGCCTTTAATCCCAGCACTCGGGAGGCTGAGGTAGGCGGAGCGTTGTGAGTTCGAGGCCCGCTTGGGCTGCAACGTGAGTGCAAGACCGGCCTGAGCTACATAGTACGACCCTGTCTCAAAAAACTAGGACCGGGAGTTTGGCTCAGTAGCTTAAGCGCCTGCCCAGGCAGGTGCAAGGTTGTGAGTTCAATCCCTGGTGCCTCAAAAAAAAAAAAAAAAAAAAAAAAGAGTGACTTTATAAATCTTTTAAAATTCAACACCAAGTCTATTTATTTCTAAAGAAAATAGTTATTTTAGTTAAGTCGGCTGGAGTCTTCTCTAACAGGAATCAAGCTGTATGTATTCACTCATCTTTGGCTTTTTCTGCTCAGCATGTAATAGAAATGCACTCAATTTTCTGTGTGTACGAGTAGTACTTTCTATTTTCTTGTGAATTTCATCCAGTTCTCTGTTCATTTGCCTAATAATGCAAGGTCTGTTTCTAATTTGGAGTTGGATAATGAAGTGTCTATGGCCATGGGTATATCTTTTGATTTCAGGAACTATTTACAAGTGAAATTGTTAGTTTTATAAGTGTGTCTTCAAATTCATGAGAAATTAACAAATTATTTTCCCAAGTGCCATCATAATTTTACATTTTACCCTCAAAGCATGAGAAATGGGGTTGCTTTGCATCCCACTCAATTTTAGTATGACTAATAATTGATTTTTAGTAGGATCTAAGTGTGTTAATTTTTTCATTTGCAATGGATGATTTGTGATTATTTTCATTTGCTTATGTCATCTGATTTATTTGCTATTTCACCATTCGTCTTTTTAATCTTTTGTTCTTATTATTGAGTTCAAATGTGTTTTAGAAATTTAATACTAATTCTTTTTATGTATGAGGGAAATACACATGTTCAATTCATAGCTTTTTTTTTTTTTTTTTTTGCCGCACCGGGGATTGAACTCACAACCTCGTGCCTGCCAGACAGGCGCTTGAGCCATTGAGCCAAACTCCCAGCCCTAGGTTTTTGAGGCAGGGTCACACTATGTAGCTCAGGCCAGCCTTGCACTTGCGTTGTAGCCCTAGCCCACCTCGAACTCACAACTCTCCTCCTACCTCGGCCTCCCGTGCTGGGATTAAAGTTGTGTGCCACCACACCAGGCTCCATAATGTTATTTTCCTTAATGGTGTCCATTTTAGAGCACAGGATTTTAATATATAGAATATTTCTAAAAATTTAAAGTTTATAATTAACATGTGATTGCAGTCATTTGTGGAGCACAGATTTTAATATATGTATACAATAGGTAATGATCACATCAAAATAATCGGCATATCTATCTCCTGAAACACTGATCATTTCTTCGTGTACAGAATATTCAAAATCTTCTCTACTAGCTGTCTTAAATTAGGTAATTGTTCTCAATTCTATTTATCCTACTGTCTTTTCCATGTCCTGTCTAAGAAATATTTGCCTATTTCAAGGTCAAGAAGAAACTTTGTGTTTACTTCCAGAAGTTTCATTATTTCAAATTTACATTTACTTGGAATGAATGTCTGCATAGTCAAGACATTAGGATGATTATGATTTTTCTTAATGTGAAAAACTTGGCTAATGTTCTTGACCAAATGCTTTTAGAGTGTGTAGATGTGTATAAGATTTTCTTTTCAGTTCTTTGTTCTTCATCTGTTATGGTTTATATCTGAATGCTCCCACAATATCTCATGCACTGGAGGCGGTAACTTGTGGAAAGTGATTGGATTAATGGACAGTAAAGCTGACTCACCGTCAGGAGGCGG
>RJWM01029519.1:0-24336 GCA_004363535.1 Dasyprocta punctata
TGGGCCTGGAGCTGTGGCAGGGGGCTTGGTAATCAGACATGTAAGCCACAGTGTGGTCCTGGACTGACCTGTTTTTATTAAAAACATTTGGCTTCATTTCACAGGATCTCATGTTGTAAATGTGTAAGCATTTCAGGCCACATTCCTTGGAGGCCCTTGAGACTTTCTTTACAAAAAACACAGGGAGTGGAACCAAATAGTTCATCTCCAATCTGAGACATCACATCTGAGTTTGAAGTATGCAAATAACTCAGATACTAAAATTCAAGCTCCACATATACCTTTTAAACCACAAACTAATTATTCGTGTCCAGATCAATGGGCTGTGTCTCTTTAAATTTCTTCTCATTCCTGGTGTATGCTGTAATCAGCAGATGGCCCTGCCTTCCCCCACCACCCCCATTAAAACAGACCCTTCTAATAGCTAATATCCTGCAGTGACCAAAGCCATTAGAAGGATTAGGCCATTACTATCCTGCTCAGCAAACACACAGTGCTCACGGGGATTGCCTTTTTCCCCTTTGGTTGTTGTTTTCATGGATGAATCAGGACCCAATGGTGGGTTGAAAAATCAGAACGAGGAGGGCAGAGGGTGATGGCTATTCTTTTCAAGGACACCTCCCAGACAGCCTTAGGATTTGTGATTCCTTTGTTAAAACGGTGGCAGGCGTCCGCTTTGTGGAGAGGACAAGCTTTGAAGGGACACAGGCGGTGCACAGACCTCTGTCCCTCGTTCCCATAACATCTAATACTCATCCTTTCCAGCGCACGGCAGCAAATCTGTGTTCTGGCTGTTCACGCAACCCTATTGGTGCTGTAAAAGACCAGCAAGCAGCAGCGAAGCCCAAGCCACGTCGCAGGGCTCAGGAACGCTCCGAAACACTGCCACCCAGTGGCGTGCTGAATCATGACAGTACACCGCAACCAGGGCGGCGGAGGGGGCGGCGCGGGGCGGGGGGGAACCTCAGGCTTGACAAGCTGGAGGAGAGGGAGGGGGCCAACAGCCGGCCCCGAATTGTGATGCACCTTGCAGAAAAACACATCCATGCCACAGAGGAAGTAGTATCTAGTTTGGAGATGACCAAATAGGGCAGGTAACAGAAACATGGAAAAATACAGCTGGGATGCAAAGAAAGGAACCAAGAAATTTAATGAGATTGCCCATCAGAGCAGTGTTTTCTAAATGGAAGGAAGACAGGCTTTCGCCAAGTGAGGGCTGGAGAAGATGACAGGAAGATGAGTCAGTGGAACTTCTTTTGGAGTCCGCCTCAGTTACAGTGACTCAGTTCCACATGTCTGGGTTATTAAGAATCCCTGGTCTCTACCGACTGGGAAAGTCACTGTATGTAGGGTTTTTTTGTTGTTGCTGTTTGTTTTGTTTTGTTTTGCTTTGTTTTTTACCTAGGGGATGGAGCTAGACCCCTAAATCTTCCAGCTCCAACATTATGTGCGTTTGGTATCTGAAACACCCAGTGAAATACAGAAAACATAAGTTGCAGGCAATTCTTAAATCATTTGTGTGACTTCCAATTGCTTTATGGGAGAATCTAAAAAGCACATCCTTTTCACCCCTGGGTGGTTTGGGTCTTGCTGGGAGATACAAAGAAGGGATCTTCACAGGGCTTTGGTGATTCTCACCTGGTATCAACCCTGTCAGCAGCCGCAGATGAGGGCAGCTCCAGGAAAGCTGCAAGTTCTGGTTCCTCGGTGCATGTGCGGAGGGCTGGGGAGGGACTTGGCTTAGAAAGGAGGCTGTACCCCATCAAATCTGAAGCTCAACCAAAAGCTGATGGGTTAGCAATTTAATAGATCACTCTTTTCGTAATATTTTCGTTTTAAAAAGAAAATTTCTGTTTCAGAGCAAAGTAATTCCCAAGAAATTAGATTCTGCTGGTTGAAATGTAGAAATCCAGGCAGGTGGTCAGGAAAATGTGTTTCTCGGCTTCTCCAATCATATGTGATAGTTCCTGCCAGGTCTTAGTCTTGCATATTTCTTGGGGAAAAGCGTATGTGATCACTATTTTAAAGACTGTTAGAATCACTTTCATATCTAAGGCCTAAAAGAAGATTTGGGCTCAGGCTCCATTTGAAGACATCCAGGTTGTATTTCCCCCAGCATTTAGGGTTTGATGGTTTCTGCTTATCTAAAGTGCTCACATTGCAAACAGGAGCAGCAGGGCTGGGGATTTAAATTCTGTCTTGATGGGAATTTGAACTGAAATACTCTGCCCAATGCCACTTTATAAGCTGGGAATCATCAAGCGAGCTACAAATACCTCGAGGGGGCCTTGCAGTTGCTCAGCATAAATCAGCAAAATGACAGGCAATTGACTTTGAAGACAGCTCTCACATGGCTGAGTGGCTGGAGCTGCCGGAAGCAGATGAGGGCATTTTCCTGTAAACATGACTGTGATTAGCACCAGAGTAAACATCGGATTGGGCTGTGTCTGTTAGGCTGCAGCCTGCTTTGGAGTTTTCATTAGGCAGAAACCAACACGGGCTTCAGTATAGCAAAGTTGGCAGTCATAAGAAATAAATTTGTATTTCAACACCTGGTGAATGACTGACTTCCCCAGAAGGTAAGCAAGAAGGGAACTTCATTTTGCATGTTTACTTGGTGAGCTAAAATAGGTCTGTGAGATCAGATCCTTCCATGGAAAAGCAATTCAGTTTGCGTTCTATGCTCTGATACTGTTGGGTGCTGTTTGGTATGATTTTGGCAGAGTGGAAAGGTGTATACTTGAAAGGTTGACCTGTTCAGGATCAGATGAGGTCACTAACCCTCATGTCTACCTACAGAGGCCAAGAAGGTAACATCAGTAGCTAAGCGGGCCTATGGGGTTGAAGCCAAGTGGAGCATGAAGTCTGCCCAGGGAGGCAGACTGACCTTACTCCAGCAAGGATTTTGCCAACTGGGGCAGAGAACCCTGGGTTGTCACATCGACTAGTTTTTTTCAAAGTAAGCCAGAAGTTAGAATTTTTGTGGGAAACACTAGATGTGACAAATATATCTACAAATCCGGAGCATCCAGTCAGTTCAAAACCTGGTAGTGGGACTACCTTCATGTTGGGTTCCTCCAAACTCATTCAAGCTACACCAGAATTCTGAGCCACTTAAAAGGGAGGAGAGAGAGGGAGAAAGACAGAGTTTAAAGACTCCCTTAGCAAGGAAGTCATTTACAAGGGAGTACTAAATCTACCACCTCTGCAGTTTTAGAAGGTTTTTTTTTTTTAATTTCTACCTTATCTTTTACATTGAGTTTAAACCTCTTCTTTTTATTCCCAGTCAATGGAAGTGAATCTATGGAAATGAACAACTGCCCATCATTATTGGAATAATCATACCTCACACGGAAATTTTAAACTCAATTGCCATTTAACATGAGGAAGCTCTGATAAATGTTCTGGAGCTTCATTCCCTCAAAGGTAGCTTATGCTATAGGGAAACAGAGTAGTCCCAGCTCTTGTGAGCCTAGCGCCACAGCACCCACCTGCTTTAAACCTCATCTTTTTCTTTTTATATTATTAGCAGGGTGTGCACTAGAGAGAACACGTACTGGCTGAGTGTAGCAGGTCGTATGCATCTCTTCTGGGGTCAGGCCATCAGGAGGTGAATCTGAACAGCCGTACTTTCTCCTTGTGTGACTCTGAGTAACTTTCTTAAGCCTTCTTTATCTTGGTGTACCCATTTTCAAGGTAGGTATTGAAATAGTACTTCCTCCATAGCCTTGTGGCTCTAAATCAGTGCTTAGCTCCAAACTTGGCCTGTAGGAATCTGGAAGGGCCGGGTTCATTGGTGATGATCGGAAGGGAGGAGTTTGGGGGTGATCCCAGGTTCTGGGTGACTGGTGAATCCATTCATTAAGAAGGTCACCACGAAAGACCAGGTTCGGGAGACCCTGATTGCCTGAATTTAGGACACACAGACTTGAAGTCACCTCAGAACTTTGAGAAGTCCAGTCAGAAATGGAGATGTGGCTTTGGGTTCTTGGCTTTAGTCTCAGCTTGCAAGCAGCCGTCGCCACCATGCGTCCAGAGAGTGTCCCAGAGCTAAGGGCTCTGGGTATCTAAATCAGAGAGCCAGCAGTAAGAGAAGCCAGCGAAAAAAATCAAGATGGTGCATCCAGAGAGAAGAAAGTAAGAGCTGAAGAAAGGGGTTCCATGGAAAGCAAAGGAGACATGGAGGATACTGTTCCACCTTCAAGAGGTTTATACCCTGAAGAAGGAGCTGGAACAGAAACAGACAGGACAATCAAAAGACTCTTTCAAGACAGAGTTGCCGCGACCCATGCGGCTCCTAAGGTTCTTGGGGTGAAGGACCGTGAGAGGCTAAGAAAATAAAGACAGAGAGAAAGCTGGAGTCAGGTGGAGCCCTTATCCTCCTGATGGGAGGAAAGGAACTGCTCAACAAATGTTGCCGGTTTATTTATACACAGGGAAGGATGACGTCAATTTTAGCCCCTCTGCCTAGCAACCCAGGCCTGGAATGTTTAGGAGCCTCCTGTTTTGCTGGGCTGTGGGAGCGTTTTTCACTTGGTTGACCCAGGTGCTCTTTGTTACTTTGGTAAGGTCATGTCTGGGTCATTTTCCAGCTTCAACGGCTCCCAACACAGAGTACCAACTAGGTCAGAGAAAAGCAGCCCGAACAGTGCAGACCCCAGTGCGCATCTTCAGGGAGATGATGACACCGGAAGCTGTGGAGGAGCACGAGGAGTCGGGAGAAGGTGTGCTTGAGCTGGTTTCTAGGAGGGAGAGACGGGGAGGGGCGTTCCAATCAGAACAAGCAGAGGACCGGGACAGGACGGGAGCAAGCTCTGCTCAGAAGCGGTGGATGTTTCAGGCAGAACCGTTGAAACATTTTGCTTTCTTGGAGCAAATATGTTTTTCCCAACAACGACTTCTGTCGAGTCAATTTCTTGTGTCAAAAAAGTCATTCCCTCAGATTCCTCAAAGTCCATTTCCTTCTTCTACCTTTTCCCTCTGGGTAATCTGCACCCTTGAATGTCCCAGTCAGAGGCAGACACCAGCTTTCCTGGCTGGTTTGGATTCTTCAGTGAGCCAGGAGGGATAAAAGGCCCAGCATCTGAATCCAGGGCCCTGGGTTGGAACTGCCACATGTTACAAGCTGTGACCAGCAAGTCATGACCTTCAAGGAAGGGAGATGACGCTATGAGGTCCAGCTGGGGGTTGTGTAGAAGCAGGCGAGGGGGTCATGCGGGCGAAGCCATATGGCAACAGGACATAAGGACGCCTGAGGTTTCGGAAGCTACGGGGCTCAGTGGTGACTACTAGAGTGAGCTGGTGTGGGGTCCTTATAGGGTGTGGTCAGGGGCCTTCTGGGGTGGAGCAAGGTCTCTGCTGGGTGCAGTGCCAGAGCATCTGGGCCTGGCCTTTGCTTGCTGACTGACTACTGAACCACCTGAAAACTGCAGAGGGAACTGAAGGCCCTCCCTCCCTCACTCACTCCCTCTTTAGTGCTCAGGGCATACAGTGTGGGGCATCCTCAAGTACTGGGGAGACACCCAGGGCTTTGGCATCTGAGCACTGAGGTCTATTCATTCTAATGAACCCAGGGGAAGGGCCTGGCCAGCAGAGAGATGGTGGATGATGGAGCCTGGAAAGTAGGGAGATTCTGAGGTGAAGAGACAAATCCTGGAAAATGAAAAGAGACTACTCTTTTGGAGAGGGAACATCACTGTTTCCTAGGAAACAGTTGAATTTTGCAAAAAAGGAAAGGGACCCACCAAAGGGGCTGGAAGCTGCAGATCAGTCGTTGAGGGTGGGTGAGCCTGCACCCCTGGCCCTTTGTCCTTTGCTTTGTGGGGTGTGGACCAGCCCTGCTGCCCTGGGAGTAGTGAGAGGGACACAGGACAGGACCCCCTGGCAGCAAGCAGCGGCCTGCACAAGTCCTTTCCGGGCTGCAGGGCAGCTGCATCCAAGGATGGAGGATGTCTTTGTTGCTTGCTTTCCCCTGCGAAGTCCCAGGAAAAATAAAACACAAGGGATCCGGGGCTGTTGGGTGGGCAGAGGCCAGGCGATCGGCAGCCTCAGGAGGTGCCGCCTTGGCTTCTGCGCCTTCAGTTTCCCTTTGCCACTCAGGATGTACAGCAGCTCGAAGTTCCAACGTGGAAAATATAGCAGCACACAATATGTTGTTTTGGCAGAAAGCTATGAATTTTGGTGTGGAATGTCTGTCACAGGGGCCCGGCCAATTAACTCACTTGTCCAGAAATCAGAATAAGTAGTTTAGAAGAAGCGACTGCGGCTTTGGCTCAGACTTTTATTTCTTATTTGTTTCCGGGGTTAGGCAGGTCTGCAGTCAGCAGGGTGTACATTAAGGGCAGAGAAGGGAAGAATATGCATGCCCATGTGGGCTCTCCCCTTGGAGGGAAAAAAAGCGGGTAATTTTCATACGTTTTTGGACTGGAGAATGCTGGTGAGAGCCTGTTTTAGAAAAGCAGAGTGGAGAAAACCCTAACAAATTCCCTCCAGTCTCAGACCCAGTGCTGCTGTGTCTGAGGCAAGGCCAGCCCTGAGTAGTTTTTTCTCTCCCTTCCTAGGTCCCCCACTGTGGTTGGTGGTCACGGCTGTGCAGGGCGTGTGACTGCTGGCACTGGTCTGACACCTCCTCTGCCTGCCACAAGCCTGTGGACGAGAGAGTAGCAGGCACTCAGGGTGGTGACGTGGCCCCGCGGGTACTTGCTCACTGTGGCCAGAACCCTAGTGTTCTAGGCAGCTGAGTTAGGTAGAAATAGTACAGGCAATCAGACAGGGCTGGGAGCCAGTGCAGAAGACCAGGTACCTTTGCAACCTTGGAGGAGACAGACACCTCCCACTGTGGGCCAGCTCTCTAGACAAAAGGCAAGACAAATGCAACCTCACCCTAAGTATAAACATCAGGGACTGATGTTCTAAATAGGTATGCAGCACCCTGAGGAAGCCAGGAGTCACCATCTTCCCTACAGGAAGAGTCGCTGTTTTTTGAGCATGCCCACTTGCTATGTGACTCGCTTCCCCATTTGTCCCTGATTTAATTAATTTCACCTGAGCAATTAATCTTATTGGTTGATCATAGTTCTGTCCCACTTTATGTCAAACTTGCAAGTTCCCATTTTGGACCCGCCTCACCTCACAGTTTTGCTCTATAGAACCCCTTCTGTCTCTCTCGGACAGAAACTTTCTTCCTCTCAATAAATATATTCTGCTCTTAACCTCCGTTGTTCCTAAACTTCATTCTTTGATTTTAGAGAACACGAACTCGTGCTGGACATCTAGAAGGTTGGGAGTTTCTTCCCCCGTATCACTAGCATCTGTGTGGACTATGTTCAAGAGAGCCCACAAGGCCTGCAACCCCTTAGGAAATGAGCGCCTGGACATGCGACAGGAGTTTTCTCTAGGAGACCGTTAGTCGTGCTGCTTACCCTCTGTGGGCTTCCAGGGGCAGGATTATACTGCAGCCCCCAAGGCACACGTTGTCTGTGAGTTGGGGGAAATGCCCAACCTACTAGATGTCCAGTACAAGTTTGTGTTCTCTAAAATCGAAGAATGAATTTCAGGAACAGCGGAGGTTACGAGCAGAATGTATTTATTGAGCGAAAGAAAGCTTCAGTCCAAGAGAGAGACAGCAGGGGTCCAGAGTGAGTTGCCAAAGACTCTGTCTTTTCTAGGGACTTTTATAGAGCAAAAACTATGAAGTGAGACGGATTCAAGTTGGGGAAAAAATGGAAATTCACAAGGTGGGCAGAAGGTGGCACAGAACTATGGTTAATCAATAAGATTAATTGATTAAATCAAGCACAAATTGGGAAATGAGTCACATAGCAAGCAGGCATTGTTACGGAGCAGGGACTCTTTCTGTGGATGGTGACTCCTGGCTTCCTCAAGGTGCTCCATACCTATTTAGAATATCAATCCCTGATGCTTATACTTAGGGTGTAGTTGCATTTATTTTGTCTTTTGTCTTGAGATCTGGCCCACAGCAGGAGGTGTCTGTCTCCTCCAAGGTTGCAAGGTATCTGGTCTTCCGCACTGACTTCTTCCAGGGCCCAGCCCTGTCTGAAGGCTGTAACACTTCTGATTAACTCAGCTGCCTATAATACCTGGGTGCCTCTCAGGCACTGTGCCGTGACACTCTGGGAGGAGAGCCCCGCTTGCTCTGTGCCTCTTCCTGGGGCTCTCTGACTTTAGACCTTTCTGTGTATGATGGAGATGAAGTTCAAGGCCATTCTCAGACTTGGCCCACGGTCTTAAATTCAGAAGGAACCTAACTTGAGCAAGTTTTATGCAGCCAGAGGGAGGAGCAACCAGGGGAATTAGTTTCAGCTGCCCAAGGAAAAATTAGTTTCAGTGGCCTGTGGCCAGTCCAGTGCTTTTGAAAATCTCCTCGCCTCCATTCTCAGGGCCCGAGTCTCTTTTTTCAAGCATTTATACCCCTGGGCTTTATTTCAGTATTTCTCCAATAGTGGTGGAAGGACCCGATCATAGGCAATGCATCGTTCAATCCTTGCTCTTGAGAGCAAAATGTCCCCCCAATAACAAGGACCTGGAAGCAGGGAAGGGCACGCTTTCCGCGGTGGGCATCTTCACCCAGGGCCGTCAGTCAGGAGTCAAAGGCACCTAGTATAAGGGCTGCAGCCTGGGTCTGTCTTATGCTCTGTGCTGCTTCCATTTCAAAGGCGTCGCAGTGATTCCTGAGTCACTCCTGGAACCTTCAGGAGTCTCCATGGCGACAGGCGGACTAGGCCTGAGGGAAACAGCCATTCACTCCACTTCCCAACAACTTCCTCTGCTAGATCTGTTTCTTCTGTTTTCAGTAGACTAGAGCACAGGCTTGAGCTTTTTTGTTTTTTAAACAAATCATAAAATGAAAGCTTCTTGAACTCTTTTTTCTATTTTATTGAAAACCCATTTTATGTCAGTTTATATTCTAGTTTTTACCTGCCTTTAAGAGAACCTCAACAACAAAGCACAACAAAAGCGTGCATGTGCTTTCTCTCTTCTTTGCTTGGGTTTGAAGAAGGGGGCTGGTTTTTCTGTTTTCTGCCGTGAAAAGGTTCTGGGTGAACCGTCGGAGCTGAGAACAGGGACACCGCGGCTCCCACCCCAGGGGGCACAAGGCATTCAGAGGTAGACCAGGAGCCTGAGCTGTTCACTCCTGCTTGGCTGAACTGGGTTCTTCACTGCACAGCCCAATTCTCCTGCTAAGCACCAGTTCTTAGGAACCCGGGGGCACACTTTCTGAGAGTCACTGTTAGTCCCTGTGCAAGCATCCTAGAGTGTGCTTGCACAAACCTTCATGGTCTGGGATCATTGCTCTAGTGGGCTCTTGTAAATGGAATAGTTCAGTAAATACATAAGTCTGTAGCAGGCTCATTGATTTATCATCGTTATCAAGTATGTGTTGTACATAATTATGTGTGCTATGCTTTTATAGCACTGGGAGTGCAGTAAGTGTGTTTACACCAACATTAGCACACACTTGTGAGAGATGTGTTGCACTACAGTGTTGGGATGCTTCCAGTGTCTCTAGGGGATAAGAATTTTTTTTTTTTTTGAGACAGGGTCCCACTATGTAGCCCAGGCTCGTTTCATACTCATGGGATCCTCCTTGCTCGGTTTCCTGAGTGCTGGAATTACAGGTGCATGCCACCGCATTCATGTTGAGGATAAGACATTTTCAGGTCCATTATAATCTGGTGGTCTCCCATTGACTGGAACACATGACCGCCATGTGGGAATGTTAGGATAAAAGCATTACCATTCCCATTTGGCCATAAGAGTCTTAGCAGGAATCTAGAGCATTTTACAAATGGGAGTAAACATTAAAATATGTACCAATTGGATGTGAACTGAGTGATACAAATATGTTTGTATAATCTTCTGGGGGCACAAATCCAGGCGATCTTTTATAATGCTGTGTTGACAAAATATATCCTTGTCTGTAGGTGGTAATGAGTTCACAGTGAGATGAAAACCTGAATTCTGTGGTTCATTTACCCTCTCCTTGGATCTTGACCTCCTGGAGTTCCACCATCATGTTTCTGCGAGTCTGCAGGAGCATCTGGCTGGTGCTCCACTGTGCAGGTGTGGCCCGTCTAAATGTGTGTGTGTGTGTGTGTGTGTGTGTGTGTGTAAAGTGTAAAATGACTTTCTTTGCCATGTTACCCCTCAGAGGGGCCCACATGCAAAGCTGCTTGGACCTCTCTGTACAAAGCTTTCCAATTTGCTTGCAGTGTTCTCTCTTCCATTACATCTGGCTTTGCCCCCACAGTGAACTTGAGGAACCTTGGCAATTAAAGCCACAACTTTGTAACTAGAAGCTTCTTTCTGACAGCAGAAGCTTTTATAATGGCTCAAACCCACTTGGGCTTGTTCTGCATTCTTAGGATACAGTTTCTTAACTTTATGGAGAACCATGAAACCTTTAGAAAAGATGATACCCCCCCCCAACAACTCTCTCAGAAAACTGCGCACATAGGTAACTTTTCTCAGAGAAACGCTAGAGTCTGTGGGCCTCGTGGTATGAATCCTGCCTTAGGAGAAACTTCCAAGAGATCTCTTAGCCCATGCTGTGGACTTCTGCCCAGCCCAGCTCAGCAGAGGTCACACAGCCAAGTCTGACTGAGCCCTCACAGTGGGTGCGGCCCAGCCCAAGCTCAGGCCCCCAAGACAGGCACATCATTTCCGGGTCCTGTATTCCACATGCGCTGCACACAGACATGCTGGGAAGGAACTGATTTTCATCCAGGGTTGCTCCTTTTAAGACACTCTGCTTGGGACAGCAGAGAGCTAAGGCCATGCTCCAAACCTCAAAGCCCAGGACTTCAATATTTGGGGGTGGGGAATCTCAAACTCCGTGTCTCTGGGAATGATATGTCTGGGAGACGTAATCTAACTGGAATTTTAAAAAATCACACACATTATTAAACTTCTCTGTCTGATCTTTCTCTTTGCCATTCTTTTTACCTAGTACTATGCATTAAAGCCAGGGTTTTACATCTGCTAGCCAAGTGCTCTCACCCTGAGCTACATCCCCAGCACAGAAGAGTCTGCTCTGAAGCATTTCCACCAGACTCTGCCCTATTTTCCTTGTCACATGTGGGGGCTGGCACCCGAGGCCCCATGCACACCAGTGAGTGCTGCACCATGATCTCTGTGGCCAGTACCTATTGTGTTCTTGTCATAAGTTTTTTCAACTTTCCCTGCTCTGATCATTGACTTTTGGATGCTAGATATTGGCATACTACCTGGATTTGTTTCTTAGGGCTGCTATAACAAATTAACCCAAACTTGGTGTCTTAAAGCAACAAAAATGTATTCTCCCATGGGTCTGGAGATCAGAGTTTGAAACTACTGTGCCAACGGGCTGTGTTCACTCCCTCTGCAGGTTCTTGCTTCTTCGACATCCACCGGTTGTGGGGGTTCCCTGGCGATGGTATCTCACTCCCCTCTCTGCCTCCATCTTGACCTGGGTTTCTTCCCCTTGTGTCTCTGTTATGTTTTCCCTTTGTAAAGATGCTTGTCATTGAACTTGGGGTCTACCCAACTAGTCCAGGATGATTTCATATAAAGATTTTTTACATCTTTACATCTACAAGGGCTCTTTTCCAAGTCAGGCTACATTCCAGGATGTGGAAAATGTTTTGGGAGGCAACCACCATTCAGCCTACTACACTATCACTCACTTAGACATCAGTATTGAACAGTGCCTGCCACATAGTCAGAATTTATTAGTTGTTTGTGTATTTGCTTCTGATGTTGTGGATTTAACTTGGACCAAAGGACTCTATGTACTCTATTCCCAGGTCTAATGGGTGGTTTGTATTTATAATAAACTCAGTGTCTTTGGCATTCCTTGAGTATGAAAACAGCTGCCAGACTCATTAGAGTAAATAGTTTCTTATTTCCCCTAGGGATTTCTGCTAGAGTATTTCTTGCCATTGTTTCAACTTGCTACATTTTAATAATGCAAGAATTACATGAGTTTAGCAAATTCATTTAAAAGTCTTTTTCTCTCTGAGAATAGGGTCTTCTCAGACTCTCAGTGTCTGAGAATAAATTGGACTTTATTTACAAGATAAGATTTCATGCATGTATTTCACTATACAGTGATACTGCAGCTCATCAATACTTTTGTTTGTAAACAATTTGTTTGCAAACAAACATTTTTCAAAATTTTGCTTTTTGTTTGCAAACTTTGCCTTAAGTGACAGACATGACCAAGGCCATCTTTCCTGCACAAACATACACATAGCCTGTAGTACAAATTAAATTTGTGAGCCGAGGTACCACTGTATTTATGAGGGTTAAAAAGACACATTTATTAGGAGTACAACTGTAAGTATGAACTTATTTCTGTTGTATGACTATTTTTTGAGACAAAATAGTGACTTTTCATGTACACATTTAGAAAATTTACGTACAAAAAATATAGCATTTTTTTTCTTTAAAGATATACCTGGATATGATGCTCCTAATAGAGAATAAATGAATCAAATCAGGTTTGGCCCTACTCTGGAGTATAAATTTTAAGATTTTGTACTAAACTGTACCATGAAGCATTTCCAATCTCACAATCTGGAACAGTTTTATTTGACAAGGTTAAAAGTGGCAATGAGAACAAGTCTGACTTTGCCAGCAGGAACTTTTAAAATCAACCCTTCCTATGTAGGTAACTCATATATTCATGCAGCTGGTTATATTTTATTTATGAAATGTCTAGAACTGGAATCTTAAAATTAGGAAGGTCCAAATTCTTTGTTCCTTACTCATAGTGAAAATTGGTTCAAGTTGTTCAATTTTTGTTATTTTCAGTCCACATTCTTTTAAAGTTAAAGTTTCTGGGAACAGGACTTTATTAATAATTGTACTATCATCCATCAATTTTCCAGTGAACAAGTAACAGAAGAATCAGAAAAGAGTCAGAGAAAAAGCGAATTCCCTGTCTGCAATGCTCAAAGCATACCACATACATTAGGAAATGGCAGCGGTACATCCAGCCAATCAAAACACACAGCCAAGTTTAAATGGGAGTGTGCATTTCGAGTCTTGGAGTTTAAGGTCCATTAACATCAGACCTTTTGACTTCACATAGTAATAAAATCCAGCACCAGCACAGCATCAATCAACTAAATCAGACTTTGCTAAAAGAAAGAGCCTGTGCTTCTTCCCGTGGGAGCCAGAGTCTATGTCCAAGTTGAAAAGATAGTTACAACTGCCTCCTCCTTGTCAATTTCTCTGTTCTATAAAGGTTTTGCAATTTTCTTTCATTCCTGGATGTGTGTTAGTTGTGTACAAACAGCCTAGTTCGTCAGCCAGAAACTAGCTGATTGGTCTGTCTAGGGTTAATAAATCTCATTGTTTCAAAGTAGGTTGTGTTTCATTTTTAAACTCATTGGCAACTCTGTGTTTTTAGGTAAATTCTTGACTGCAGTCCTTTGAAACTCAAAAGTAACCTCAGAAAAAAATTAGCTTTATCACTTTGTGTCAGTGTGTGTTTTAACCCTATGTGAAACTTTTCTTCACTATCTACTGTCTGCAGATAGATAAAGGACTACATATTCATTAAAATACTGGTTTTTCCGACCTATCTTTGTCAGAAAAATTCACTGGATTGCTTTGTATCACACAAGCCAGACCAAATAGGGGAAAGAGAACAACTAACTCTAGATTCCAAAACCAATATGGTTGTAGCTATCTATTTGTGCAGAAGTCAAGGACTTCGTAATTCTGAGCTAATCACTGTGATGTAGGTTTTAAAAATATCGTTTTAAGTCCTTCAATACACCTAAAGTCTTGAGTGGCATCTTTTAATTTGGCAGACACAGGGTAACCATATAATTTCTCCTTGGCTTTTTCAATTTGCCAGATAGAAGGTGGCCATGTAATTTTTGTTGGCTCTTTCTTTGCCAGATACAAGATAGCCATATAATTTATTGTCCATAGAAGGACCTTCTTGAGAGAAGCCAGAAGTACTAGATAGATAGCAGGTGTAAACAACACTTTCTGGCAGTAGGTTTACAACAGGACATGCAGATGTATGGAACTCTTCTGCCTCCTGGGCCACTACTAAGTGATTTGAAGGTTGAATGTGTGCTGTCAGCATCGGGAAGTTTCTCCTGTGAATAACTGCAAAAGTTAATCTTAATTGTCAACTTGATTGGTTTGATTGGCACTGAGAAGATTCGTAAAGCACACTTTTGGGTGTATCTGGGAGGATAAAAGGGACATAACCTTGGGGACCAGCCCTGGGTCCCCCGCTCTCTGACTCTCAGATGCCACAGGCTGAGCAGGTTTCTTGTGTCAGGCTCCTCAGCATGATGCTTCTGCTGTGGGGTCAGCCGGTCACAGACTGAACCCTCTGAAACGGAGCCAAACAAACCCCTCCTTTAAGTGGTGGGTACCAGGTACTCTGTTCCAGCAACTGGAAGGCTGACAGATACAACAGTTCTGATAAATCCAGGCTTTTTCCCCCCCCCCGAAATCATCACATTCATCTTTCTTTGATGTCTGATCTCAGTAACTCAATGTTTTTGAACCTGAGGATACCCTTCTACTTCAAAGTCCCTTTCCTGCTTGGCGTGCCCCTCTTTCCCATCTTCATTCATGGGGATCCCAGTGGTTCTCTGGGACCTATCTCAGCTGTACTTTTCTTTTTTTCTTTTCTTTTCTTTCTTTCTTTTTTTTTTTTTTTTTTTTTTTTGTGGCACCGGGGATTGAACTGACAACCTTGTGCCTGTCAGACAGGCGCTTAAGTCACTGAGCCAAACTCCCAGCCCTGGTTTTTTGAGGCAGGGTCGCCCTGTGTAGCTCAGGCCGGCCTTATGCTCGCATTGTAGCCCAAGCTGGCCTCGAACTCACAATGCTCCTCCTATCTCAGCCTCCCTAGTGCTGCGATTAAAGGTGTGCGCCATCACGCCCGGCTTCAGCAGTACTTTTCTTGCTGAATTAGATCTAAGCTCCCACAGGCCTGCATCTGGATCCTCATGAAGGCTGTCACACCTTTCTATGTTGTTACTTTTTTATGTTGTGTAGTCTCACATTCGCTGCTTTACTGAGAGGAGGGACCAAACAGAAAGCTGGGACATCACAGTGCTTAGTGAATGTGCACCCCTCTTTTAAACTTCTTCCCATGCGTCTCAATAATTCTGGTGTTTTGGGTGTGTTTTTTTCCTGAACTGTGATAAGGAGCAAGCATGCAAGCTGATTGAAACCCTTGTCATACCTAGTACATCGCTACTGCGTGACTAGAATGTTGGTGTTTTCCACCCAAGAGGTGTGTAACCTCGTGCAAGCTATCTAACACTGTAACCTATTTTACAATGCACCTGTAAAAGAAGGATAACGATAGCACCTACTTCCTAGAGTTGTTACAAGAACGGAGTCCTCAAAGAGCAGAGCCCGACCACATTAAATATTCAATATCCTAGCTATTTTCATGACTCAGTCTGCATTTTCTTATTTCTTGAGGCTTAACTTGCATTTTTGAATTGCACTGTAACCAACAAAAAACCCAAAGCGTGTGTCCATGGTTACACTAAGGGATGGACGTTGGAGAGCTACAGCCTTGGTGACCAAGTGAGCTCCTCATGGAACAGAATGAAAAGTCCTCTTGAACATGATGACCAGACCATCCCTATCCTTGCAACCTAAGATCAGAAAGTCAGAGTGCCGGTTCTCTACATAACGTGTCTGTATCTGTAGCATAGGGACAGTAATCATGAGCTGAAAGAAAGATGAAATGAGATACTCGGTGCAAATCATTAAGTATGTACTTGCAACTGTCCGCAGCATCTATTCTGCAACATGAATTGACTGTAGAGAGAGGTATGTTGCATATTCTGGGCAAAATGTCCACATGGCTAGCTCCACTAGGGGAAGTTAAAGAGCACAAGGCCCTCTATTTGGTTTAGAAATGCAGGTGAGGAGACACCTTCCCTTTCCTGTGAACACCCAGTGCTAACATCAACATTTGAAAGGGCGATCAGTGCTGATGCAAGACTTACCATTAGGAACAGAAGTGGTGGCAAATTGAGGTCACTGGCAGGCAGCCTGGAAAAAGCCAGGAAATTTGTATTAATCACCAGGGGCAAGAGGTGAGCTCCCTGAGACCTTGCTGGGAAGAAAAGGACTGAAGGAACCCACAGTTCTTCTAGAGGGGTACTCAGAATCCCTGGGTGTTCACTGCTTCCTGTACCCCCAGGGCGATTCAGCGTATTACAGCTGCCTAAAGGACTAAGAAAGAAGTTTGCGCAGTTCCAGATGTGTCTGCTTCTAATTCCTACAAAGGGACAGTTGCCAGAGTCCTCAAGGAAGGGACATCCACTCGCAATTTTGGCATCATCTATCAAATATGCAACGTACAGCGGGGCGCTGGGGACTGTAGCTAGGGTACTTTGCATTCTCCCACAGCAAGCGTATCCCAGAGAGGCCCAATGGTAGTGTTGCCCTCCGTTTATTTTCACTTAGCTCTTAACCTTTTCAGTTAATTTTCCACTTGGAGTCTGGATATTAAAGTAAAAATAATGCTTTGTGACCTTTACATGGGGCTCCAGCTGTTTCTCCACCCTTTCCCCTGTGGTTTAGTGAACCAAACAGCCAGTGCTGCAATAGCCTTGTCACTTCCTTCCCAGCAGAGAATGACTAATGCTAAGGACCACATATTGCACCAAGGGCGGTGGAACAGAGCGGATACTCACTGGAGACACGCTTTTGTATGTTGATATCCATCCCTGGAACCAAAGTTAAATTTAATTAAAAAAAAAAAAGTTCCAAGTTTGCCCTGACTCTCTTCAGTCCCATCCTCTTTTCCTCCCCAAGGATATGAATCAAAAGATTTCAGAAATGGTGGTCTCTGTTGCGCCTGAGCGGAGGTCCGTGAGGACTAGGGCTACGTGATGCTGCGAAGGGGGGATGGGTGAGCGCACTGGCAAGAAACTCACCATTGGCAGGAGCTGTCCACCAGCAACATTTTTGGCCCTGGAAAAGAAGATTTCAATGGAAGCCTAGCAAGGCGCCAGGGTAGGCATGGAGAAGCAATAAGGGAATCTTCACTAGCATTCTCCACATCTTCCAAAGTGAGTTTTCCTCTGTGCTGCCACCTCTTCCAGAAGCCTGAGGAGGAGCTCAGTCTTTGACACTGTCACTGCTCCTTGAATGATGGATTGGAGGAGCGGGGCTCCCCAGCCAGGCACGAAAGAACTCGAGGCTCCTGCAATTGCTTACACTGGATTTGTCACAGTCTTTACCCATTCAGTTTGCCGAAAACGGTCTGTCACTGCCAAGCCGATTGTTCCTCATTCCCTCTTCTGAAGGAAGAAGGCTTCACATTTGGTCAAATGGAACTGTGCAATTCCAAGAAGTGGAGTGTGGGGAGAGGGGCAGCAGAGAGGCTGGGGAGCTGGGTGTTTGGATAAGTTTAGGGTACAGTAGTGTAGTGAGAAACTGCGGAGTGGGCAGGAAATACACAGGAGAGGATGCTTCCTTAAAGTATGCTGAGGATTATGCATATGAATCCCCTCTGGTTGTTAGGAAAATTAGTCATAGATGCAAGTTATTTTGTTGACAGGACTACATTTGTCCTGCTGCTCCACTAGGGCCCAGACTGTGTCCACCTCACACACACAGAGGCTGTGGGCTTGTGCATGTTCTCAGGGCAAGTCTGGGAAGGTTTGCCACCTTCCTGGAACTCAAACTGAATGGCCCAGGCAGACAGGAGGGGTTTGGGTAAATCCAACAGGCAGAGGTGAGAAATGGAGGTGGAGGGGGTGACGTTGGTTGACATTCAAGGTGTGTTTGCTATTGGCTTTACGTCTTCTGCCAGGGAACCTGGAGTCTTGGTTGTGTGGCTGCCTGGCTGAGGGCCGGATAACTTCATTTTACTCTAGCTTTCTAGTTGTCTCCATTGTTGGCAGCTGGAAGTGGGAAGGAACAGTGCCGAGGCAGCTAAAGTTTAATGTCCTTTTTATGAGCCACTTTTGTTGCTCGAACATTGATTCATGACTGAACAATTCCTACATGCAGAGATTCAAAACACCCTGTCTGTCTCCTAGCTCCTTTCTGGGAGGAGGGATGGATGGTTTCCATGGACTATTTAGAAAATGGCTGCTAGAAATCAGAGTTTAAAAAAAGTTAATAGTTTTATTTCTTTCTCTTTCTTCCCACAGATGAGTTTGAAAGTTTCGCTTGGGGCCATATGGCGTGGCTATGACAGAAGGAAATTATATACTGTTCTGTTTCTACTCAACTGCTTTTCATTGTGTAAGTGGGCCCTTTGAAGTAGCCTTTTCCTTACTTTAGATTCTGACATGAATAATTGTTTAATTGCCTTTTGCTCTATACAAGATAAGGAACCATGTCTCAAAATTGCATAATTCTCTTAACTAAACAATAGCCAAACCACCCACAGCAGTTTTTGAGGCAAGGAATTCCATACATATGTTAAGCATTTTATTCTCTCTCAAGTGCCTGGCTTTGTATCATTTTGCTAAATTGGATAATGCATAGGAAAGGACTGTGTAAATTGTATGACATAACAAAAATGTAAGATTTTGCAACATTGTGGATTTGATTTGATTTACCGAGCATCAGTTTCCGTATAGGAAACTGATGCTCGGTAAAGGAAAGTGACAGCCCTAAGTCACGGCAGGGAAATTTGGGCCCTGACTGTTACCTGTTTTCCAACTCTGGATGTGTGACCTCCTCTGAAGTGCATGCCTCCCCACACAAAGTGTTAAAATTATACCAAATTGAATTTTGCATCTCTTAATAAACTTTATTTGTAATTTTAAAATTGTGCAACAAACTGCAAAAATGGTTCAGAACACTCACTACATAGGCAGGTTATACTAATAGCTAGAGAAGAGCAAGGGACGCACGGAAAAGAGAGTGAGGCTGACACAGGTCTGTGGGTTTCAGGTCCTGTCTTAACTGAACGTGGGTTGAACGTTTGGCTGCTTGTGATTGGCTGAGAACTGCTACTTGTTCCGAGAGTAGCTTCCTTTCCATTTACATCACAATTAGGTTGCAGTTCGGTAGTTTCTCAACCTTTAGGCCAAACCTAACAGTATGTAGTGAGGCAACTAAAACCTAAAGGCCAAACCATTTCTATAGTGGCCTTGCCCAGTAAGGCAAAGGACCACCTTGAATTTCCCTAGAGGCTTCCCAGAGCCCCTAAAGGCGGGCTTTGGGGCATGTTTCCTGATCTGAGTTTCTTCTCACCAATCTTGCTGTCTCCCTTCAAAGGCTTCAGGCAGTGACTTGCTTTTTTATTCAGTTGGTCTTCTACATGTTACTGTCTATCAGGTTGGGACAGAGAAGTCATATTTAAACTTATATAATATATAACTTTCTTTTTTAAAAATTATCTGTGAAATAAGCTTAAAACCATGTCCATATTTTAAAAGAAGGAACTAGTAAATCTTCATGTTGAGGGGTCACGGGTCAGCTTCAGCCTCAAGTGTGTGGTGGCCGCAGAAGTCACAGCACCGGCAGCTGAAACACCCCCACTCTCGGACCCCTCGCCAGGATTGGGTACACTTGGGAGGCAGCAGGATACCCGGTTCAGGGAGCCCTCTGTTAAAAGAAAACCTTCAGATAAATTAAATTTAACAGAGTTTAAATGAGCAAAGAATGATTTTAGAATCAGCCAGTCCTGAGGACCAGAAGAGGTTCAGAGCGACTCTGGTGCTGCCATGAGGTTGAATATTTACGGACAGGAAAAAGGAAGTGAGACATAGGAATGGAAATAAAATACAGGACTAGCTGGCCACTCGACTTCTGTGATTGGCTGAGACTCAGGTGTCTGTTACAAAAGCAAATTCCTAAGTTGGGTACTTAGTTTACATACTGAGTTTGGTTGCAGTTCTTTATGAAAGATTCTACAGAAGCTTCTGAAGCCCGAATTTAGTTTGGCTGAACACCCCCAGGACCAGTGAACCTTGTAGTGGGGCCAGAGGGTGCGAGGCGGCCTCAGTGGAGAGGCTCCCCATGGAGAACTGCCAGGTGGCCTCCCCCAGGCCCAAGTGTGATTATGTTTACTAACTGGCAGTGCAGGCTGCACAGAGGTGACTCCAGGCTGTGGACGCATCTTCATGAAAGCAGGCAGCTGATAATAGATTAGATGGTTGAGGGCAGAGGGACTAGGAGCTGGGATACCGTGGGGCTAAGATATGAGATAACGCCTCCTCTGAGCCCCGTGTGACACCACAGGAAAAGTCCTCCCCAGAATTGGCTACAAAGCAGGTTACTTCTTAATCATAACCTAAACCTGGCTGTTCCTGTCCCTTCTCAAGAATGTTTTGTCCCCTCTGTTATGAGCCTTGCCAGCCTTGCCACTTGTTTAGCACACCCAACCACAATCCCCTCACCATTTTCCTCAATGAATAAACACCAAGGTTCTGGGTGCCCCGTGCCCTTTTGTTCCCAAGAACACCAGGTCATCCCAGATCCCTGCTGCACCCTTATTTTGTCTCTTTCTCTTTCTTCCCATCATGTGCTGTAACACCTGGCAGGAGTTTGGAGCCCACTGCAGGCGTCTCTAATACTCCCTCACTCCTGGTGAGGGCTTAAAGAGGTCTCAGGTGCATCAGAGGGCACAGAGTGAAGAGACAACTCATGGGGAATCATAGAAAGTATTTGCAAATTGTAATATCTGATAAGAGAATGCATATTCAGAATATATAAAGAACTCTTACAACTCATTACCATTACCACCAAAACAAATGAGCAAAGAATTTAAGTAGACTTATTTTCAAACATAGACAAATGGCCAAAAATGCATGAAAAGATGCTTAGCAATTCTATAATTAGGGAAATAAAAATCAAAACTACAATGAGATATCACTTCATAACCATTAGGATGGTCACTATGAAAAAAAATAATGTGATAGATGTAGAGACCCTGGAACCCTTGTCCATTGCTAGAAGGAAAGTAGAATCATACAACTGCTGTGGAGAACAGCATGGCATCTCAAAAAAATTAAACATATAATTAACACATTACCCAGAAATTTCACTTTTGGATCTAGACACAAGAGAATTGAAAGCAAGGCCTTGAACAAGTAGTTGAACACTTAGTTTTACAGCAGTTGTTGGAAGCCAGAAGATGACGTCCAAACTGAACGCAAAGACTGGCGCTCCACCAAAAAACAGAAGTAGATCTGTCCTTCTTCATTTCTTCTTTATACCATCCAGGCAGTGAGTCTTTCTAATGTGGGTCTACTACACCCTAGGGTGTAGACTTGTTGAACTGATTTAGTTAATTTTCTCTCAACTAAACATCTCAAGTTGGCACAATCAACAAACCATTATGATTGCTTTGGCTATTCTGTGTCTCTCCTGGCTCCAAATGAATTTTAGGATTGTTTTCTCTAATTTTGTAAGATATACCATTGATATTTTTATCAGAATTGCAATAAATCTGTATAACAATTTTGGAAGTGTGGTCATTTTCACTATATTGGCTTTTCTTACTCAAGTACAAGGGATATCTTTCCATTTTCTGATATTGTCTTCGAGTTCGTTTTCTAAGGTACGGTAGTTTTCAATGTACAGGTCTTTTATTTCCTTAGACTGATTCCCAGGTATTTCATTGTTTTGGATGCTGTCATGAAAGGTGTTTTTTCCCTAATTTCTCTCTCAGTTAGTTTGAGATTTTCATAGGGGGATACTACTGATATTTGAATGTTGACTTTGTATCCAGTTATCCTGCTGAATTTGTTCTAGAAGTCTTCTGGGGGAGTTTTTGGAGTCTTCAGTGTAGTAATGATAATTTAACTTCTTTCCTATCTTGATTGATTTTATTTCTTTCTCTTGTCTAATTGCTCAGGCTAATATTTCCAGAACTATGCTGAATAAAAGTGGTGATAGTGAACATACTTGTATTGTTCCTGATTTTAGAATGAAAATCTTTTAAAATTAAAACTTTCAGATTTTGTCCATTTGGTATGATGTTGGCTGTTGGTTTGTCATAGTGGTTTTTATCAAATAGAGATAAAGACTATCTAATTCAAGTTTTTGTAGGTTTTAAATCATGAATGGAAGTTGAACTTTGTCAATTGTGTTTTGTGCATCTATTGAGAATCATGTATTTTGTCTTTGCCCCTGTTAATATTGTGTATTATAGCTGGGCATGGGGGCGCACGCCTTTAATCCCAGCACTCGGGAGGCTGAGGTAGGAGGAGCGTTGTGAGTTCGAGGCTGGCCTGGGCTACAACGCGAGCGCAAGGCCGGCCTGAGCTACACAGTGCGACCCTGCCTCAAAAAAACAGGACTGGGAGTTTGGCTCAGTGGCTTAAGTGCTTGCCCTAGCAGCTGCGAGGTTGTGAGTTCAATCCCCAGTACCGCAAAAAAAAAAAAAAAAAAAAAAAAAAAAAAAAAAAAAAAAAAAAAAAAAAAAAAAAAAAAAAAATTGTGTATTATATTAATTGATTGGCTTAAATTTAACCATCTTTGCATCCCTGGAATGAATCCTACTTGATTATAGTATATAATCTTCTTATTTCCTGTAGTCTGGTTGCCAGTATCTTACTGAGGATTTTGGTGTCTATGTTCATTAGGGAGATTGGTCTGTATTTCTCTTTTTTGGTTGGATCTTTCTTTGGTATCAGAGTAATGCTTGCTTCCAATAATAAATTTGGGAGCATTGCTTCCCTTCCAATTCCATTAAAGAGTTTGAGAAGTAGAGGCAGTAGGCCTTCTTTAAATTTCTTGTAGAATTTAGTAGTGAATCTGTCAGGACTTGGGCTTTTTTTTTTTCTGGTACCTGAGATCAAACTCACAACCTCTCGCCTGCCAGGCAGGCACTTACGCCACTGAGCCAAACTCCCAACCATATTTTTCTTGAGACAGGGTCGCACTATGTAGTTCAGGCTGGCCTTGCTCCATTGTAGCCCAAGCTGGCCTCGAACTCACAACGCTCCTCCTACCTTGGCCTCCCAAGTGCTGGGATTAAAGGCACGTGCCACCACGTCCAGCTTTGTTGGTAGGTTTTTAATGACATCTTCAATTTCATTAACTGACACTGAGTTATTTAGAATCTTTATATTTCTTTGAATCAGCTTAGGTATTTCATATGTACCTAGGAATCTGTGCATTTTTTCTGGTTTTCATCTTATTAAAATACAAGTTCTTAAAGTAGGTATCAGTGATCTGGATTTCTGCAGGATATGTTGTGATTTCACACTTTTCATTTGTAATTGCATAGAATTGAGTCTTTACTTTTTTTTTTTAAGTAAGGTTGGCTAAGGGTTTATATAGTTTATTTTCTCTTTCCAAGAACCAACTCTTTGATTATTTCTTTGTGTTATTTTCTTAGTCTCCATTGCATTAATTGCTGCTCTCTTCTTTATAATTTCCTTCTTTTGGAAAACTCATTTTTTGAAATGAGATTTGGGCCTGACTTGCTCTTCTTTTTCTGGAAGCTCAAGGTTCAGTATTAGGTTGTTTATTTGAGCTCACTGTTTTCCTGAAATGCGAATTCACCTCTATAAGTTTCCCTTATAGGCCTGCCTTCATTGTGTCCCGTAAGTTACAGTATATTCTACTGATATTATTGTTCAATTGTAGAAACTGTCTGATTTCTTTAATTTCATCTGTGGTCCATTGGCTGTTCAGGAGAGCATTACTTAATTTCCAGATGTTTATGAAATTTTTGTGGCTTCTTTTGCCATTGATTTCCAATTTCATTGCATTAAGATCTGATGATATGCATGGGAAATTTTCAGTTCCTTTTCATTTACTGAAGAGCATTCTATGAGCTAATATATCATCTATTTTGGAGAATCTTGCTATATGCCACTGAGAAGAATGTGTATTCTACTATTGTGAGGTATAATCACCTGTAGCTATCTGCCAAGGCTATGTGTTCAAAAGTTCGGTTTAGTTCTGTTATTTCTTTGTTGATTTTTTTAATCTATTCGATCTATTTATTCATAAGAGTGGGATACTGAGGTTCCCCATTATGATCATGCTAGTGCTTATTTGATTTTTCATGTCCATTAGTATTTGTTTTATTTATTTTTTATTTTTATTTTTTGTCTTTTGTCTCCCTGTGCAGTTCAGGCTGGCCTTGAGCTCACTTTGTAGCCCAGGCTGGTCTTGAACTTGCAACGATCCTCCTACTCAGCCTCCCAAGTGCCAGGATTACAGGAGTGTGCCCCTGCTAATATTTGTTTTATATAGTTGAGTGTGCTGTTATTTGATGCATGTATATTTATGATTCTTATCTCTTCCTCTTGGATGTTCCCTTTACAAGGATGTAGTGACCTTCTTTGTTTCTCTTAATCAGTCTTGGCTTGAAATCCACTTTGCAAATAGAATAGCTATCCCTGCTTTTTT
>RJWM01029520.1:0-24368 GCA_004363535.1 Dasyprocta punctata
GCCAATTATGGACTGAAACCTCTACAAACGATGAACTTTTAAAATAAGGTAAACCTTTCCTCCCGTAACTTGTGGGTGTTGGGTGTTTTCTCTCAGCAATGAGAAAAGTAACTAAGACAACCTATTTTGAGGCTGGGAGCATAGCTCAAGAGTGTATACGTAGTACTGTTTCAGTCATAAAAAATTTCCCCGGAAATTTAGGAAATGGACAGAACTATGCAACCACCATCACTCTCCAATTTTAGAATATTTCCATCGCCTTGGTAAAATCCCTCATGCCCACTTGCAGTCAGTCCCCCTTGGGCTAATCTAGTGCTTTAAGTAGGTTGAGCACATTTGCCAGGGACCCCACACAAGACCCCGGGCTCTGTAGACTTGGTTTTCTTTAGTGCAGCCTCACGCCCTATCTGCCTGGGCCCAACATGGGCAGACTTTCCATCTGTGAATGTGGGCACGGGGACGGTTCTCTACGCTCCACGGACCCCACACAGATGGGCACGAAGCAGCCTGTGACTGTCTTCCAGGTGCAGCTGCAGCCCCTCTATCCTCCACTCTGCTGGTCACAGGAGAGCAGAGGCCTAGCACCCCTCCCCTCCTGCTTCCCTTCTGTGCCCAGGTTGCTCAAGGGCACAGCCTCTGCTCCTGCCAGCTGCCTGGGAGCAGCCCCAAGGGAGCCTGTCCTGCCAGTCACCTCTCGCTGGGAGCGGTGACAAGAACAGAACTGAATCTCCTGGGAGCAGCACAAGCAAGCAGAGACCGCAAACATGAAAACATGGCAGACTTGGAGGAGCAAAAACTACCCACACTTGGGGCAGGACGTATGTTCCATCTGAAAAGCCTGATGTGGGCCCAGAAACACGCAGTGAATCCCCTGCCCTATTTTTGGCAATCGAGGGTGACAGACAGACAGACAGGGACATGCAGGACAGCCCGAGTCTATCCCACTGGGCTTTGGTTGAAGCCCAAATTTAAGGCCAGAACCTCTGACTTGCTTTTGATGTTACCTCCCCAGGACTCTATGGATGGATGGAATTCAGGAATGAATGAAGCAAACGTCATTGATTTATATACAGAGCACTACAGTGTGAGAGTTAGGAGTCTAAGCTCAGGCTCTGTTTAGTGTATTGGAGGCTGGCTCGCCTAGGTCTGAGCTGCGGATTGACCCTTAAGGACAGGAGTGGGTCTGAGAGACTGTGGCAGGTTAAGAGTCCCTGGAGTGCTACTTTTAGGATTAACGCCAGGGCTTTACTATTTTGCTGTGTTAGTTAAATCGGCCACATTGCTCAAGGGCTCCTCGGCACATGCTTTTCTGTGGAGTATTTTGGGCTGCTGGCAAGACTGACACACAGATCCTTTTGTTTATAAGTGAGGACAGGGGCTCCCAGCAGGGTGAAGGCTGCGGTGACACTGGCCCAGGGCAGGGTGGCCGCCAACTGAGCAGGGGCTGAGCTGCTCGTGAGCCCTGGTTCCAAGCCCTCGGAGCAAGCGCCATGGCTCTGTCAGACTCCACACACAGAGCACAAATCCAAAAACCAAGTAATTAAGAATCTTGAGACAACAACAGCAGAGCACAGAATCCTCGCTCCAGCCCCCTGCTGGGCATATGACCTTATGTGGCTGGCTGGTTGCAGACTTAGGCAGCAGGCCTGATTGCTATTTATCTTTTATCATTTTGATCCAGTCTCCTGCTGGCAAGATTTGCACCCAAATGTGCCAGGTGTCCCTGGGGTGAACAGCAAGCATAAGACCTGGAAAGGAGCTAGCCTGACAGGAGCTTTCCTACCTTCTTGGGAAACTTGCTTCATCGTTAGTCTGATTCCCCCTGTTTATGGAGCACACGTGCAATTAACTGCTTTTCAGAGATGTTGTGAGGGTCAAATAAAATAAGATGCAAATGTGTACAGCTGTCCTTCTGTGTCCTTGGGTGACTGGCTCTCTGGACACCAAAATCCAGGCTTAATCAAATTTGCCCTTAAATAAATGGCGTGGTGTTTACACATAGGCGCCCCTTCTCTATCTTCCTGTATAGTTTAAACTATCGCTAGGTTACTTACAATATCTAATACCACGGCAATGCTATGGCCATTTTTCATACTGTTCAGGAAATAGCCCTATGAAAACCTGCTCTGTACATATTCAGTACAGATACAATCTTTTCCCTTCCTGAATATTTTTGATCCACAGTTGGGTGAATCTGAGGATGGAGAGCCTGATGATCCAAAGATCCGACTGTATAGTTAAACCCATGGTTTGATTGTATGGAGGGCCAGGTGCCTCAGTTTGAGAGGAAAACCCTTTGCTTGCTCAGTCATTTCTGTTGTCGGTGACAGCCTGGACAGTATTTTGATATGATGACATTTAGCTTCCAGGTCTCCTTCCTTCTTTCCTAGGAACCCTCCTGCTCCTCATAGCTTGTGACTTCGCCCTGCTGCTTGATGCACTTCCAGTGTCCCTTTTCCTGGATTGCATTCCTATTTCCCATGTTAAATAAAAATTACCTATTTAGTGTCCTCTCAGCTTAAGCCTGCAAGGTCTTCAGGGAGATCATGCGATAATGCAATTTGAGTTCATCTTGCCCTGTTGTAGTAGATTGTAGTCTGTAATAATGTTTGCATTTAAGCAATAACTTCAGTGTCTCAGGCCAAGGAATAAGTCAGCTGGAAATTTCAGAATCTTCAGGGCCAGTGGGTAGATTTTTATGACTAGCCTAGGATGCCACATAACAGAGAGGTGAGTAAAACCAGTCTACCCTTTGGAATACAGGCACCCTGAGCCCTCAGCCTGAGAATGTGTGGAATTTGGTGATCAACACCAGTCAGTGAAGTCCTGGGATTGTTGTTGGTTGGGTCCAAAGGATTAATTTCCAGGCCCTGGAGCTGAATGGAGCCTCCAGATTTGCCTTGTCTGTTTGGCATTACTTGGTTTTTAAAACTTTGAAAGTAAATGTTTTTTAATTGGGGCTGCTCTTGCTGATCTGTTAGAGCCCCACCTTCCCCATCGTCCAGTACTTCCCTCTAGAATGGTCATCAGTCCAGTGCCTCATTTTAGTGCTGAGAAATTGATTTGGGTACCTGAGAAACCAAGGCTAGAGGGTCTGGCCCAAGCAGGGCTCTGCTCTTGCCTTTGTGTCTGATCTTCAATGACTTGAAGTTGCTTCATTCCAATCTGTGTCTCTGTCTTCCTGGGGCATATTCGTGTGTGTGTGTGTGTGTGTGTGTGTGTGTCTTTTCTCTTCTTATAAGGACAGCAGTCATTGGATTAGGACCCACGCTACTCCAGTCCGTCCTCATCTTAACTGATTATATCTGCTAAGATTCTCTTTCCAAACAAGGCCACATTCTGAAGTTCTGATGGACATTCATGCTTATTTATTTATATTAGCATACATTTGCAGGGCATAATGGTTACATTTATTGTGGGAGTCAATGCATGGATACACACATTTTAATTCTTTTTTTATCCTCTCCCCCTCCCCTCCCTCCCTGCACCTCCCAACTCTTTTCCCCCTTCCCATTTGAGAAACTTCTATTTTCATCATCAGTTTTTCTCCTTCGATTCTTTTTCATCCCCTTTCCCTTTTTTCCCCTCCCTCTCCTCCATTTCTTATTCCTCCATTGATTTGAAAAAGATTCCCTTTCGTTTTACCTATCTTCTATTTTGTGTTCTATCTGTCTGTCTGTCTGTCTTCTCATATAAGAGAAACCATGTGATATTTAAGTATGTGACTTATTTCACTTACTATTGTGTTCTTAAGTTACAATCATTTGTCATGACAGCTTCAAATTTGTTCTTCCTTATGGTGGAGTAGGACACCATTGTGTATAAATACCCCATCTTCTTTATGCATTCATCTTTGATGGGCCTATATGCCTTCCAAGATTTAGCTATTATGAACTGTGCTGCTATAAACATGGGTTTGCATGTATCCCTGTACTATGATGACTTTAACTCTCTTGGGAAGTTACCTGGAAGGAGAATAGCTGGTCAAATGGAATTTCTTTTGTTAGTATTTTGAGGCATCTTCACACTGATTTCCTTAGCGGTTGTACTAGTTTACATTCCCACCAACAATGTGAGAAAGTTCCTTCTTCCCCACATCCTCACCAGCATTTGTTATTATTTTATTTCTAGACAATAACCATTCTTTCTGGACTAAGATGGTATCTCAATGCAGTTTTAATTTGCATTTTTCTGATGGTCAGTGAGGTTGAAATTTTTTGGGTATTTATTGGCCTTTTGTACTTCTTCTAAGAAGTGTCTATTCATTCTAGTTCCCCATTTTTTGATTGAGTCTCTCAATTTGGAGAGACTAACATTTTTGAGCTCTGTATATCATTACTCTGTGATGGACATAAATTTTGGGGGGACACTTTTAACCCAGTATACCTGAGCTCAGGAAGAAACCGGAATCCTAGGAATTTATATCCATCTCACTTCTTTGTAGGGAGGAATCTAGTTGAATTCCATTCCTACAGAATTTATGAGGTTCAATGTCAAATGAAAATGGAGTGTCCTCTGCTAAAAAAATTAAGAATTTCAATATGGTGAGAACAAAACACTAACCCATGTGTGAGCCCTTCTGAGTATGGGATCCTGTTTAACTGAACACTCTTATGAAGATCCTCCCTTTGCCTTTGATTAGGATGACTGTGGGGGACACAGACACTGTTTCTGCTGTTTACCCTCCAAGAACAATGAAGCTCCTTTACTTTCTAGTCCAACCTTCTCTTTTGTCTATCTGTTATTCACTTTCCAAGAAGTCTCTTTCACCCAAATCCCTGTCTCTTCTGGGGATGTGAATGGGAAGGACAGCTCTGACCTAATAGGGTGTCTCCCTAAAAGAAGTGTCGCAAAGGAACAGTCTTCATTTGGAGGAAGGCCAGGACCTTCATGCCTTTTCTCCATCTAAAGACAACTTCCAAAATAAGTCCTAAAGAGATACCAGGGTACTTCTGGCACTTGTTAAGCATAGTTAGAAAACACTAGACATTATTCGCAAAATAAACATAGGAAGACTCTGAAAGGTGTAGAGGAGACGGCAGACTGACTCGGGAATTCAGGACCCAAGGAGAGGCATGGCAGTGTGTAAACTGGAAATCTGGAACTGCCAAGGGTGCAAATGAAACCAACCAAACCAAACCAAACCCTCAACAAAGCCTGCTCTTTCTAACCAAAGAATCAAGGAAGGGATAGCCTGGCAAGGCAGGAAATTTTTAGACAATAACTGTTCTGCTCCAGCTAAATCCTGCAACAAAATCTGTGGCACCATCCCCACTTGTGCCAGCAAAGGTTGCATGGTGAGCCTCATCTTCTACCTTCACCAGGCTGTAAAGGGATGGGCTAGTTCCTCTATGCAATTGGTGGCAGAGAAGGCCTAACGGAGAATCAGAGTGTCACCATCTCCTAGTGATAACCAGGTCACCTCCGATCGTGTCAGTGGAGGCCAATGGGGAGCAGTAATGACAAACTCTTCTTCCTAGTCAAGGGGCAACAGCCTGCTGCAGAGCCAGAGCTTCCTCTTGCACTAGGAGTATCGAGGAGCTCCCCAACACTTGAGTGTCCAAGGAAGCCACCTGTAGACCTGAGTTCCACCTTCACCTGGCAGTAATAAGGCAACAATGTCGCTTCTCCAGAATAGTGTCAAAAAATTCCAGCTGAAACAAAGTTTAGAGAAGATGCAAAGTTTCATAGGATAATGCCTAAGATATACGAGATTCAATCAAAATCACTCATATCAAGAAACAGAAAGAACTGGAGCCAAATTTTAAAAATCAATGAATGTCAACACTAAGGAAACAAACTTTAGGGTTATTTGATCCTAAGATTTCAAAACAGTTGTAACAAAAATGTTTCAGTGAATGATCATAAATGTCCTTGAAACAAATGAAAAACTGACAATTCTCATCGAGGAAACAAAAACTGTAAAGAACCAAATGGGAAGTTTAGAATTAAAAAATGTAACAGCCAAAAAAATGTAGGAGATAGGATCAAGAGCACAATGGATGATGCAGAAGAAACAAGGAGTGAAGTTGAAAACGGAATGTAGAAATGACCCGGTCTGGATAATAGAGAGATGATAGCCTCCAAATAGTGTCAGTGGTAAAGTTCTTGCCCGGCATGAGCAAGTTTCTGGGTGCCAGCCCAGTCCTGCAAACAAAAACAAAACAAACAAAATAATCTAATTTCTCTTAGTTCTAATATTTAGCGTTCTATAACAAATGTGCTAATACTTATCTCATCAAAGTCTTAGAAGGAGTGGAGAGAAGGGTCAGGACTAAAAAAAAGTTGCTAGAAGAGATAATTATTGAAAAAATCCAAATAGAATTAATGTAAAGAAATCTGTACTGTGATACATCACAGTCAAATGTCTGAACACTAAAGGAAAAGAAAAAAGAAACCTAGAAAGTAGCAAGAAAGGAGGAACACCTTCTAAATGGGAGAAAACAATTTAATTACAACAGATTTCTCAGTAGTAATTGTGGAGGCCAGAAGGAAGCGTACAAAATTTTTCCATTGCTAGAAGAAAAGAGCTGTTAACTCAGAATCCTTTATCCAGTAACAAAGGCCTTTAAAAATGAAGAAGAAATCAAGGCAACGTCAGATAAGGGAAACTAAAGAATTTGTCACCAGCATATTTACACTAAAATAAAGACTAAAGGAAGTTCTCTATACATAAAGGAAATGGTAAAAAAAAAAAAGGAACCTTGGAAAAGAAGGAAGAAAGAACACAGTAAGCAAAAAGGTATTATACTGTTTTCCCACATGATTATCCTAAATTACATTTAATGATGGAAGCAAAAACCATAACACTTTCTGATTTGATTCTAAGTGAACATAGAGGAAATATTTAACACACTTACATTACTCTTGCAAATGTTTAATGTGTTATATTTAAAAGTATGTAAAAATGCACACTAAAATAAAAGTATACATAAATCAAAGTAGAATTCTTTAAAAAAGTTCAAGTACTCAAAATCAAGAAAAAAAGAAAACAGAGAAATTACTATAGGAAACAAAAAATAAATTCCAGACTTAAAGCTCAGGATATACTATGTTGACAGTAATTATAACAAACCTGGATGAGTTCTTTTGCAACAGCTGTTGGAAGAAAATACCATCTGCTATGTAGGTTAAGCAACCAGAATTTATTGTTTTACATTCTGGAAGGCAGAAGTCCAAGATTAAGGCATTAACAGGGCCATACTCCCTTTGAAGGTGCTAGAGAAGCATCTGCTCCAGTGCCCTCTCCCAGCTTCTGGTAGGTCCCTGGCTTGTAGGAGCATAACTGAAGTCTTCAAAAGATCTCTGCCTCCTCTATCCCCCTGCTGTGTGTGTGTGTGTGTGTGCGTGTGTGTGTGTGTGTGTATGTGTGTGTGTGTGTCTGACTGGCTGGCTGGCTGCCTATTTTCTAATTTCTCCTCTATATAAGGACATAAAGTCACATTGGATTAGGAATTCAGCCAACTCCAGTATCATTACATGTGTAACAAGTCATTCTTGAATAAGGTCAAACTATGAGATGCTGGGCATTAGCACTTCAACATTACTTGCTGGATCACAATCCAAATCCTTACACTAGAGTAACTACATTCATTTCAGACAAAACTGAGTAAGGAAAATTATCAGAGCTAAAGAGGGACATAGTATAATGATAAAGGGATCAATTCTTTAAGAAGATATAGCAAACTTTAATATTTATGTGCCTTAGAAAAAAGCATCAAAATACATGAAAGAAAAACTGATGAAACTGCAGAAAACATAGGAAAATCCACTATTATTATTAGGGATTTCAATGCCTATTTATAAAACATAGTGATCCTGGTATGTGTGTACCACATGGAGCACAAAGTATGTGAAGCAAAACTGACAAAGGTGAAAGGAGAAATAGATTGATTAGAAGACAGAAAATCAGTAAGGACATACAGTAAATAGCACCATCAAGCAAGTGCATCTAACTGACATTGATAAGATATTCTATCCAACAACATCTGAATGCACATCCTTCCCAAATTCATTTGAAATTTTCACAAGGCAGGTCACATTTTGGGTCATAAAATACATTTTAACAAACATAAAAGGACAGAGATATAAAATATGGTCTCAGATCACAGTGAAGTTAAATTAGAAATCAGTAACAGAATAGAAAATAGTTACAAAACATTAGGAAATTTAACAATAAACTTTTAAATAATGAAGAAGTTGAAGAAGTCTCAAAATAAATTTTATTTTCAAATTATTTATTTATTTATTTATTTTTACTTTAAAGAGAATAAAAACAAAATAAAACAGAATAAAGCCAATCAAAACAAAACAGTGAAAGTGACACAGGACTTCAAAACAGGATAATAGGAAATCAACAATGCTACCATAATGCCTCTTGTTATCTTCAAAATTGCTGCCCATACCATCAGACGTAATAAAATCAAACAAAACAGAACAGAGTAAAACCAATCAAAACAGAACATTGAAGAAAACAAAACAATAAAACAAAACAAAGCAAAACAAGACAGAAGGAAATCCCCTGTAGTTGCTATGTTGCATATTGTTAGCCTCTAAATAGATACTTAGACTACCTACTTTAGGCCTGCAAAGTTAATCAAACAATATAAGAATTAAGTTGTTTTTGTACCTCAGTTACTATCAACTCAGCCTGTGATCCTCTGAATCAGCCAGGGTGGGGTGGGGGATAGGGTGGTGCTCTTCTTGTTGCCCAGCCCTTGTGCTGGCTGGCTGACAGGAAGGGCAAATTGGCTTTTTGTTCTCTTCCCAGCCCTGTGTGATCACCACTGGCTCATGGGAAGGTCTGATTGGCTTCTTGTTTCTCTTCCTGGTCTCACATTCAAAATAAATTTTAAAATATTTAAAAAATATCTTGACCTAAATGAAAATTAAACTACAACTCATCAAAATTTGTGAGATGCAGCAAAGGCATTGGTTAGGGGGAAATTTACAGCATTGAATGCATATATTAGAAACAAAGAAAGATATAAAATGAGTAGCCCAAACTTCAACCTTAGGAAACTAGAAAATGAAGAACGAATTAAATCCAAAGTAAGTGGAAGAAGAGAAATAATAAAAGTTTGGGCAGAAATCAATACAGAAAAACAATGGGACCAAATCTGGTCCTTTTAAAAGATTGATAAAATAAACAAAGCTCTAGCAAGACTAACTATGGAAACAACGGAGAAGGCATAAATTGCTAATATCAGAAATCTAGAAGGAGCCATCATACTGAAACTGTGGATATTAAAAGTATAATAAAGGAATATTATGAACAACTTGATATTCACAAATTTGTTTACTTCAGTGAAACTCACCTTGAAAACACTAACAGAATCTATCAAAACTTAAGGAAAGATAAATCATCTGAATAGACCTATATTTATTAAAGAAGTTGAATGAATAATTAATAAACTTCAAAAAGAGACAGCCTCTGGTCCAAATGGGTTCAGTAGTGAATTCTAACATTTAATACCAATTTTCTACAATTTTTTCCAGAAGAGAGAATCAAAGGAAATTACTTCCTAACTCTTTCTATCAGGCAGATATAAACCTAAATATCTAATACCAAAACCAAAGATACTACAAGAAAGAAAAACTACAGACCACTATCTCAGGAACAAATATGTAAATATTCTGAACAAAACATTAACAAATCAGATAAAACAATAAATGAGAACAATCACACAAAATAATCATGTGGGGCTTATTATTGGTATACAGTGCTACTTGAACTTTTGAAAATCAACTAATGCATCACATCTACAGACTAAAGAAGAAAAAAAATACAATCATTTCAATTGCTGCTGAAAAAGAATTTGACAAAATCCAACACCTATTCATAATAAAACTATCAGCAAAATAAAGATAGAAATTTCTTCAACATGATAAGGAATACATAGGTAACATTTGAGAACACATATAGGTAGCACTGGATACCCCAGGGACACTTTTCTACTGAGCTACATCCCTATCCTTCATTTGCTTTTTAATTTGAGACATGGTCTTGATAAGTTGTCCAGGTGGGCCTTGAATTTGTGATCCTTCTTCCTCAGCCTTTGAGTAGCTGGGGTTATAGGCCTGCACCATCAGGCTGGCTGTTGATGTCATTCATACTTCATAGTGAGAAACTTGCTATTTTTCTCCTAAGACTAGGAACTAGATAAAGATATTCATTCTTAGCATTTGTACTCAGTTTTAGCCAAGTTAGCTAAGGCAATAAGACAAGGAAATGAAATAAAAGGTATAGGTTGGAGAAAAGACTGTCTTTGTCCAGTAATGATGACTGTAAAAAAAAACCTAAATCACCTCCATAATAAAGAAAGGAACACTTAAGTCCTAACATATCCATGATTGCATTAAATGTGAATGGTTTAAAGATACAAATCAACAGATCAAATTGAAGGACTGAATTTTAAAAGATTGTATGTTTTCTATAGAAATTCACTTCAAATATAGCAAAACAGGCAAGTTAAAAGTAATAAGTACATAAGTAACAGGACATACAAATACCAATCAAAAGAAGGAATGGTTATAATAATATCAGATAAAAGGGACTTAAAAGCAAAGAAAATTACAAGAGACAGAGAGTGTTATCATGTAATTATAAAAGGGTTAATTAACCCCTCAAAAAGACATAGTAATTCTCTTACGTATGCACCAAACAACAGAGCTATAGAGTATGTGATGGGAAACTGATAAAACTTAATGTAAAAATACACAAATCCATTAATTATAGTTGGAAAATTTAAATCTTCTGTTAACAATTGATAGAAAAACTTAGATGCATTTAACAGCACCACCATCCAAGAGGATGTAACATTTTCTTGGACATCTATGGAGAATTCCAGTTAACACCAGCAGAATACACATTCTTTTCAAATGTCCACAGTACATGTACTGTACAAAGCTAGATCACATCCTTAGCTATAAAACAAACCTCAACCAATTTAAAGGAATTGAAAAGATACAGAGTGTGTTCTTAAGGTACAATGAGCTCAAACTAGAAATTAATAATTAAAAATAGGTCAATTTCCAAGCACTTGAAGACTAAGCATCTACATAGTCTGTGGGTAAAAGAAGTACTCTCAGGAGTTCTTTCTTTCTTTCTTTCTTTCTTTCTTTCTTTCTTTCTTTCTTTCTTTCTTTCTTCCTTTCTTCTTTTTCTTTCTTTCCTTTCAAGACAAGGTCTCACTATGTAGTCCAGGCTGGTCTCAAACTCACACAGTGATCCTCCTGCCTCAGCCTCCTAAGTGCTGGAATTACAGGCATGTGTTATCACACTTGGTTATGAGAGAAATTTTTAGTATATGTGCTGCCAAATCTAGCACTGTGAGAGAGGTTTTTTTTTTTAATACTTTGACTAGAATGGAAATGAAAATACAACTCTGAATTTGTAGGATACAGCTAAAGCAGTGGTAAGGGAGAAATTTGTAGCACCAAGTGCAAATACTAGAAAAGACAAAATGCTTCAAATCAATAATCTAAGCTCCCATCAAAGAACCAGAAAAGGTTTGCATGATGGTGCAGGCCTGTAATTTAGCACTTGAGAGCCTGAGGCAGAAGTATGGTGAGTGTGAGGCCAACCTGGGCTACATCATGAGAGCCTGTCTTAAAAAACAAACAAACAAATAACAAAGGGAATCTAGAAAAAGAAAAGATCAAGCAGAAATAAATAAAATGGAAAGCAGGAAAAACCCAGAGATCAATGAAACAAAAACCTGGTTCTTTGAAAAGATCTATAAAGTTTATAAACCTCTGTCACAACTAACAAAGAAAAAAAAAGGAAAGAGATAAGATACAGAGCACTCTTCTCAAGCACAGACCAAATGACGCCATGACTTGAAGAACATTTTGTAATAGCTCAAAAGGAGAGAAGGGCAGGAGAGTTGCGTCACCCTGGTTGGAAGTGATTCCCCGTTGGATTTTATTCTGGGGCGAGTGCAATTTAGATCTAGCAAACTGGTATTACTCATCCCAGTGAATTACTAGTGTCCATTTAAATGAGTAAAAGTAAGTAAAACTTAATAATACACATGGATGAAAGTGTTATTATATCTGTTGTTTTGCTCATTTCAAAAAATCTAAAATTATTCATGTATGAGAATACCTACTTTAGAATTACATGCTTAAGTATTATTTTCATTAAAATCATCAAAACCAGTACTGGAAGACCACAAGAAAGCTTTGCCTGTGAACATTGTGCTGTCATAGAATCATTTTTGAACTGCTAAGTTTTTTTCAAAGATTTAGTGGAGAGGACATTGAAACCCCAAGAGATCAAAGGACTTTTCCAAGGTCAGGCAACTAATCCATAGCAGGGCTGTGAGTCCCATCGGGTGTCCTGGTGTCCAGGCCCCTGTCAGGGCACAGCTGTTCAGAAGAGTGATCCAGGAAGGTGGCTCATCCAACCCTAGGCGAGTGGATGGCGATGTTTCCTCTCCAACAGAGCCAGGGAGCTGCCCTGTCCTGTGTGTGGGCCACTGACTCATGGAATGCATCAACTAAAGATACCATTGAGAAAGCAACCAGATAAGAGATAAGATTGAATGTCAGTCCGCAGCAATTCCCCCAAGGCCAGTAGTACCTACCACATTCTCCACCTCCATGACATCCTAGTAAACGCCAAAGATGACAAAGGTTGTGCTAACGGGCTATGCTTAACAGGCTATGCTTTCTAAGTAGACGCCACAAATTGTGTGATTAGAACATAGGTCATGCAATGGTTCTCTGTCGGATTTTTTTGTTTTGCTTTTTTAGTTAAAAAAAATTCACTCCTCCCAGGGCATCATTCTAAAATTTAAGTTCATGTTGCTTAACCTTACGTAGCGAAGCAACAGCAGCATTGTAATTATTGAGTTTCAAGCTTTGAACTGACAGTTTATAAATGCAACCCATCTGAAACAGCCTACATATTCTACATTTTGTTGATTCTAGCCATCTATCAAATAATGTGGGTAATTTCTAGTGGTGCCTAGGGTACATTCTTGTTGCTCACCAGCATGTGGACTTACTCCCCAACTGGGGTTGGCCATTTTTCCCATTTTGTGTCTTCCGCTCTGGCCCTGCCTCCTGGTCTGCCCTCTCATCTCCATTTCCCATTTGATTCATAGCCTTGCCTCCTGCTTCTCTGAGACTCCTCCAACCTTTGTCAGAAGCCTGCATCTGCAACCTCTCTCATGATACTTGCATAGCCCCAGACTCCCAAATTCTGTAATGAGGCCAGAGAGTGCTATGAAAGGTCCATTACCTGCTTTAAAATGATGCGATGTAGACCGTGTAATGGAGTAAGCTGTTTCCCCTCCCCATAGCCATCAGTCACTCCTGAAGCTTCTGTACCCTTTAGAGACAGGGTTTCTTTGCCTAGAGCTCTTGCCCTTCTGGAAGTCTAAGGATAGAATTCAGAAAGTCCATCATCTGGATGGGAAAAATTACATCTTTGTTCTGTCTTCTAACTGAAAAATTACATTTCCTTCTATTGAAAGTAGGCAGTAAACTGCAGTAGACAGAGAAGACAGTGGTTTTATCACAACAGAAATCTCAAGAATTTTCATTAACCTTACTCTTGTTGCATAGATTTCCAAATACTGTTTATATTCATACTACTTTCAAGTCACAATAATTATTAGATTTTACATTAGATTTGAATAAAGTATTAACAAAGAAGCACAAATACTACTAGAACAGATAGTTGTTTTGAAAAACATTTTGAGAATTGTATTTCGACAAAATTGGTTTCCACTGCAATCCTATACATTTCTTTTTATTGATTTTTAAGCGTTTCTTTTTCTTGAGAAAGAATCCATAGTCTTCCTAGACTGCCAATGAGGTCTGTGACACAACCTGTTTAAAAAATTCTGCCCTAGAGGGTTACTTACAAGGAATTTTAGAACATACTGCAATATATTTCATTTTGTAACTAGAGATGTCCAAGTTATGAGACCTTTTCACACATGACTAGACCACAAGAATCAGAAGACCCAATAGGATGACACTTACTTGTTCCACTATTATCTTGAACCCCATCTGGTCTTTCCATTAGAGAGGATGCTGCCAACTTAACCAGAAACCTGGTTTTGTGGTTGAGACATTGCTACCCTGGCTTTTGAGTAATCCTTTCTGGCAAGGTGTTTGTTGTGGACTGAGTTATATCTTCTCAAACCATACTGAAGTTTTAGCCCCTCTTACTTATGAATATGACCCCTTGGGAAATAGAGTCTTTACACAGATAGCCAATTTAAGATGTGATCATACTGAAGTAGATATATTCCATACATATTTGTAGACACACCTAAGTTAATCCAATATGACCTGATTCTTACAAGAAATGAAGAAGAGACACACAGAGAAAAGACTGCTGTGTGATGATAGAGGCAAAAATCAGAGAGATGCAGCTATAAGCCAAGGAATGCCAAGGATTGCTACTAATAACCAGAAGCAAGAGAAAGCTGAGGAAGGATTCTACCCAAAGTTTCAGGAGGATCTTTGTCCTGCTGACACACTGATTTCAGAATTCTGTCTTCTAGAAAGGAGAGAATAAGATTCTGAGCTGAGTGTGTAGCTTAGTGATAGAGCTCTCGCCTGGGATGCACAAGGTGCTGGACTCAAGCCTCAGCACTACACAAAAAGAAAAGAAAAGAAAAAAAAAGACTGCAGTACTGTACTCTGTTTTTTGCCGCCCTAGGAAATGAATCCAGTGCATATCAGAGTGCTGATACGGGGAAGAGGGTGGGGACCCCACCGAGTCACAGAACTGGTTGTGTGACTTTTGGAGTCTGATTGCTAATAAGGCTCGCACATGTGGCCGAGTCTGGCCTGAGATGGACGCCGATTGCTGCATACCATCTGGTCACGAGGCAGGGAAGGAAATATATAGCTCCCACCCACGTCCAGCTGGTGAAGCCTGGAGATACTCAAAATAGCTGTACAGTTGTTGGGCCTGGAGATTGGCTTAGCTCAGTTAAAAACAGAGTACCTCTCTCCCTTTTTATGTTACACTTGGCTAAAGCTGCTCCATCTCACAGATGCTTCAAGCAAAATTGTCTCCTTGTATTTTCACTCATTGCTTCTTCTTTCCATGAACCCCACACACAAGTTCAGGGAAGGTTAGGTGGAAACCAAAACTGCCTGGGTGGGTTCTGTGATACTCTGTCTGCCTTTCTGAGGATGAATTCCCGGGGAGGGCAAAAATGCTTTGTACAGAATTGTCTGCTGGTCTACCCAGCAGGTCCACCTGACTTCCACCTTGTGCGCTTCCCAAGAAGGCAGGATTTCATTTAAGTTAGGGCTTTCTTCTCTATCGCCACTTGAGAAGCTGAACCATGTCATGATGTAACAAGGTTCTTATTCAGGTATTCATTTAAGGATACACTTTGATCTAGCAGGCAGAAATATTCTGAGGCTTTGAAACTCACTTCCCCTGTTGGGACACTCAATGAAAGGATGGTGGCGGATCAGGATTCAGTGAAGGCAAGTCTTGGATTTTCCGTTCCAACATGTTGTCGTCCTCTCTTAAGTCCCCATTTCCTTTGCACTTGCATCTGAATCTCTATGTATTCTAGTTATCTTCCTACTGTGGTGATCCAAGCCTTCTGCTCTTGCCTGAATATGTGACCTGAATTCCAATGGATTCATATATAAAGCCCTTACAATACACTAGAGCGTTCTTAAAAATCATTCAATCTTTCAATAGATAGTTTTGCCAGGCTACAAAATCAAATAATGACCTGAATAAACCATGGTCATGTAATCTAGCAGAGAAATGTTCTACCTCTGAACTATACCCTCTGCTTGTGTAATCTACTCTTTATTTATTTTTCTTTTTCATTTTAATTTTTTGTGGTACCGGGGGGAATTGAACTCACAACCTTACACCTGCCAGACAGGTACTTAAGCCACTGAGTCAAACTCCTGGCCCTAATCTACTCTTCAAATAGCCTTCAGTCTTTTCCATTGAAAAGAGATAGAGATAGAGATAGAGAGTGAGAGAGAAGAGGGGAGAGAAGAAGGGAGAGAAAGAGAGAGAAGGAGAGAGAGAAAGAGGGAGGGAGGGAGAGAGAGAGAGAGAGAGAGAGAGGGAGAGAGGTCCTTTGGAATCACAAAATACCTAGCCACAAATACCTACCTAGTCAAAACACCCAAACCACGCTTTCAACTGAAGAAAAAAAGGATTGTCAAAATATCTACTAATATAGCAAATTACATCAGTTGACTCACTCTTGTAGACCTGGGATAAATCACACATGATCATGGTGTATAATCCTTTTTATGCATTTCTGTATTCAATTTACTAGTATTTCATTGGGAATTTTTATATCTATATTTATGAGAGATACTGGCCTATAGTTTTATTTACCATGGCATGTTTATTTGTAATACTGGCCTCATCAAATGTGTTGTGAAGTATTCTTTCCTTGTCAGTTTGTGAAGATTTGGTGTTGGTTCTTTTAATGTTTGTTAGGATTCATCACTGAAGCAATTTGGACATAGTTTTTGTTTTGTCTTCTGTTCATTGTTTTGTTAGTAGATTTTAATTCCTAACTCAATGTTTAATTTTTACCTGTCTGTTCAGATCTACTGTTCCTTCTTTAGTAGTTTCAGTAGTTTGTGTCCATGTAGGAATCACCCCATTACATCTACGTTATGTATTTTGTTGGCCTGCAGTGGTTCACAGTACGGTGGTACCGCAGTTCACAAATTTAATTTGTTCCATGATTCTGGTCACAAATTGAATTAAATTTCTTCATGAGGTTCAATGTAAATAAGGTTAATCCGCACTGAATCATATGTATTTTTTTAACCATGAAAATATGGAGCTAAGTCCAATATGGCACAGTATGAAGAGAGAGAACACTAATATTGTTTGAGGTGACTTCTGTTTTGGAGGGAGAGTCCCCCCTCCACAAGGACGTCGGGGAGATCTGCTTTGAGAAACACCGTTACTGGCTATTCTTTGATGCATTAAGGCCTGTTGTCTTTTTTTATGTTTAGGGTTGGGCACTCAAAGGGGAATTGAGTGGAGCTGGGGAGAGGACCACAGCAGTGGTAGTAATAGAGGCACAGTGCTCTGGACACAAGAGTGAAGCTTATCAAATAAGTGACATCAATACTGAGCTTTGATGAATGAAGAGGAATTTCTCAGGGGGAAAAACTTGAGGCAGAAAGAGTACGATTCCTGGAAAGACTGTGTGTGTGCAATTTTAGATCATTACTCTTGGTCAAATAAGCAATAATGCGTATTTCATGTTCAGCCCAGTAGGGGCCCAGTGAAGTTCATGGTCCTTCAGGGAGATGAGAGTCTAGCTGGCAACATGAAACCACAGCTCACTATGCAGTGAGCCTACAAGGCCGTGTATTATTGCCAGAGAGGGTGGGCAGAATCTAGGTGCTGCAAGAGGGCTGAATGGCCCAAGAAACTCAAGAATGAAGCAGCAAAACAAACAAACAAACAAACACTTCACAGGACGGGCAGCTGAACAGAGCCTCAGAGGACAGAAAAGAGCAGAAACTAACCCTGCAGTCATGTGCCTCTCCAAGGGTGGTCAATGAAAGGATGGAACTGAGGGTACCCACATTTGCAGAGGAGCCTCACACACAGGAAAAGCCCTACATCATTACAGCACTGGTGTCATGGATGAACTTGGTTTTGATCACTGAGGTCAATATGTTATCCAGTTGTTGAAATCAGTGACTTTCCTTCACCCTCCAGTTCTCTCTACTTCAGAGAGGTTTGGGCGAGCAGGGAGTTTGTACAGCAAACAGGATCAAGTAACCAGCAGGTTGTTTTGTCAGCTGCACCCTACAGACCACATTGGATGCTATGCTCTGCACACAGCAGTGGTCTTCCTGGGAAGAAACCAAGAGCTTGGGGCATATGTACCCCCTTTATGCATTACTGGTAATGAGTTGGACAGAACCCTTCTGGATGTGATAGCTGAGGTCCCAGGTGGGCAGGGGTTTCCTGATGACAACAAGGCAAGAACTTGATTAAGGTTGATTAAGGTAACTTACAGTTAATACTGATGAAAGTTTTACTTTGCAAGCTTTGATTAGATTATTTATTGAGTAGGCCACACTTTCAGACAATATAAAATAATGTTCAGTGAAAACTCTTCTTTCCATCTGTTTCCCTAAACACTAGTTTCCTTTTCCTGGAGACAGCCAATACTGTAATTTCTTGAGTTTCTTCCAGAAATAGTGTATACACAGGCAAGCGCTCACATACATATTCTTAAATAAAATTTGATTAGTATCAGATTTTTTATTAGTGTCAGTATAACATTAGCAATGGATATTTTTCTCTTTGGGGGAAATAGTTATTAGTTTTTCAAATTACAAAACAATGCATATTCATTTCAAAAAACCTAGAAAATGCAAAAAAGAAAACAGAGAAAGTGAAAATTCTCCCTTATCTCAGCATTTGGAGATAACTTTTAGTTATCTACAATTATTGGCATTGCCTCCTAGTATTTTCGCATGAATTTTTTTGCTTTCCCTCACTACAGTGTTTCTACCTTTGAAGTCATTAGATGTGATGTCTAGAAGTGTTTTTAAAATGCCTGTTTGTGCACAACATAATTTATTTAACCATGATCTCGTTTGAAATTCAGATTGACTATGGTTCTGCACAGCTGTAAGCTTTTATTTGATGTACATTTAGCTTTTATTTATTGAGGGCTTTATAATTTAGGTGTAGATCATCTAGGGAGAAGGCTGTCCTGTCTTTGTCTTGATAACATATTTCCCTAGAGCACAGCACCTGGCTAAATGAATTTCATGGTTTTAAGACCACTTCTCAAAAATGCAAGACTTAAGTAAAATTAATCGAAAAGGTTTGGGTTTCTGATATAAGTTGACTTTTGGAAGATAGGATAGTATTCTTTCACTTAGAGCTACAAATTCTGTTGAGGATACAATTCTTCTAAAAAAGAAGAATTGTGACCTGGGATCTTAAATACAAGAACTAAATCAGAAAAGTGGCCTCAGTTTTTACAAAGTTAACCTTCTTCAGTTTTCATTTTTTGGGGACAAAAGAGAACATTTTACACCACTGGAATAAACGAACTGTAGGACACCTACGGCAGCTAAAAAATGGCAGATAAAACACCCTCTGCACAACTGTGAGACAACACTTTTAACACATTACCAATAGCTTCCTCAAAACATTTCCTTATTTCTCTGGAAAAGTCAGTTTTAAAGGAGGATAGTCACAGTGCTGGTGAGGTAGCTCAGTAGTGGAAAACTCAAGGCCCTTTGCTCAGTTCCTGTTAGGTTTTTTCTTGGTGTGGCAGAGAAGCAAGGGCAGAAAAAGAAAAAAGGAAAAAGGTCTTTACTGTGGGCATAGGAGGACTGCAGAAGAGTACAACGTCCCTCAGAGACAGACGAAGAAGTGGTGGGCTTTTATTAGGTTTGACAGGGGGTGGAGTTTGAAGGGGCGGGCAGAATGACGTGTTGACAGCTGATTGGGGGAGTATTGGCACGTATGCGAAAAGCGGGAAGTTCAATTTCAGGTTTGGAGAAGAAGGCAGAAGTCAGCATTGAAAGGATGTGCTGTTCAGCGCCATGTTGGGCAGGCACCACACAACCTGGCAGAATTTCACAAGGGCGGAACCCATCAGTCCCCACTACCATCAAATAAAAAAAGAGATAGTCCGTAGACAGTTGGGTTCTTGTTATTGGAAATGAGGCAGTAGAATTTTTGATACTTGCTCAGTCTACAAAGAAATCCTTCTCATCCCTAACTCTGAGTCTCCACAGTGGGAACAAAGAAAAGTGCTTCCAGGGTAAAGGAAAGTTAAAACAAGAAAGAAGATAGAGGATGTTCCACTCCTGACTCAGCCAGAGGTTGATAATTTCACAAAGAATGTCTGGATAGTCCCGTTGTGTGGACAAAAGTCCATGCCTGGGTACCAACATGTCCTTGAGGACAAGAAGTCACTGAGTACCCAGTTGTAGTTACAGTGCCAGGGACCACTGGACACTTGGGCACCTGATCTTGTTTATCTTTCAAAGGAAACTTGCACAGTCAGGCTGGGTTAGACATGTGCAGGTGGAAAGGAGTCTTCTGCACCCCTTGAACTTTGAACTCAACTTCAGAGAGAAAATGTGTTTTCCTGTCTTCACTGGAAAACAGACTTTGACTAACATGGCAGAAGGAAGATATTTCTTGCATTTTTCCTTCCCTGAAAATATAAAATACACTTCTCCTGTTTATTTTTTATGATCATTTTTTAGACACTGAAGGAGAAAGTTCTACTACTCTCAAAATGATATTTTTACTTTTAAAGTGACTCACATTTTCTCTCCAATGTATCTGACCTCACGATAGATCCAACATCCCAAAGAAATTATAATTTGTTTTTGGTAGAATCAGATACAATAATAAAGGTTCACAGAGTGAAATTCATAAACCTTGAAGCATTTGCTGCTGTTTTTCTTTAACTTTCATTTTTAATTGATTGTAGCCTCACAAGAAGTCATAACAATAATACAGAGCATTCCCTATAGTTTTTCTACAGCTCCAAGATAATACGTTATCTAGCCACCATGTACTATCAAAGCCACAAAATTGGCACTGACATTGCCGCTATTGCTACGATTCATTTCGGACAGCTGACAGTATAGAAACTGAAAACTGAAAGCCCTAAAACCTAAGATAGGAAAGACATTTCATCTTCTAAGATGGGTCACTAGCAGGTTCAAGTTCATGTTGGATGCACATTTTTCAGGTTGCTATACTTGAAAAAGATAATCAATTCTTGTTTCATTTTAAAAACATTGAACCTTTAATTACCCCTATTTCTCAGGGAAAGAAAATCTATCACAACTGAAACTATCTGATTCAAAGATTGGGGCTAATTTTTAACTATGTCATTGAAAATATAGGAACCATTGAGAGAATGATATAGATATTTTATATACTGCATCTAACCTGGCTCATATATATATATATATACACACACACACACACACATATTCATATATATATATATTCATTCTCCAATCTTTGGTACAAGGTTGCTGCAAAAAATTTAGTACTTTGATGAAAAGCTATGCAGCATCAATTGTGCACCTTTCCACCTTATCAGATAGATTCTATGGGGGGTAATTTTACAAATCTGTGTGATTTTACCAATCTGTGCATTTTAGATAACTGATCGACATACAAATTATTCTGTCTCCTTGAGATTGGTTTTCTTCTCCCCCATGGAAAAGCCCACAGGCATCTATTTAATTTAACATTACTCCTTAAAAATTCATTCTTCTTTGACTTCTCCTTTGAAGGATTATAATATTTGCCTGGTTCCTTCATTTGATGGATTTAATAGTATCTTTTACATGTGTTCCCTTTTAGATTTGAATGAAAGTCATGATTTTACCTTTTTCTAAAACTTATCTTTCATCGGAGTTTTTTCTTTGAATAATTGTTCACAGGTAAGAGTTTTTCCTCTTTCTTTCAAAAATGACACTCAGACAATAACGATGTCTGGTTTCATTTTCTGGAAGGTAGAAGTAGACCTTACAGATCCATGCAAAATAATCGAAGACCCAAACACTTTGAGATTTCTGTGACTTCACATCCTCTGCCCCATTTTTGGGTGGGGTCTCACGTGCTCCCCCTGCACTAGCAGTGCTATTTACAGACTACTGTAGTACAGATATGATTCGTGCCCATCAAAACGCATGCTGAGGGTTGGTTCCCAGTGGGCAGTCTGGGAGGTGGGGCTTCGTGGGAGGCGATGGGTTGGGGGAGTAGAACTTTCATAAGTGGATTCATACCTTTCTCATGAAGAGTCTTTGCTGTCATGGAATCGCATTAGTTTCCATCAGAGTGGTTTGTTATCAAGCGAGTACAGCTTTCCTTGGTTCCTGTTTGCTTCTCTTACAGGTGCCTCTGCCATGTGATGGCTTCTGTCATGTTAGTTTATGGCTTTAGATGAAGTTGGACTCTGTGTGTGTGTGTGTATGTGTGTGTATTTCCCACTGTGTGTATTCCGCAGGTAGTACATTGGACACTGTCCTAATCACTTGCCATATGTGCCCACTTGGTCGTAAAATTCTCTGTCTTCAGAGCTATATGCTAAATTCAACCTCTCTTCTTTATAAATAACTCAGTCTCGTACATTCTGTTATAGCAAGAGAAATGAATTAAGACAGTGACTCACTTCCATCTGGTATTTCCCAAGCATTCATCCTACATTTCATAGACATAATTTTTTTTCCTCTTTTAACACTTACATTTCGTTAATTGAAACATTTCCTGAAATTACCCAAGAGTCTAACCTACTTCAATGAATTTGAAAATGAACACATCTGACATGATAAATGAACATGTGTACATCACTAATGTACTAGTCTTGGAAGCCAATGGCCTGGCCAACTAGTTCACAGAACCAGGTAATCCTGTGGGTAGGCCAAGGAAAGTCCAGCTCATAGTGTGTGTGTGATAGAGAATGGCTGCCCGTTCACATATGTCTTCCTTTTCCTTGAACACATAGCTAGACCTCCTAGCTTAGCCTCCCTTGCAGTTAATGTGGATAAGGACTGAATCCTCGTCAGTGTAATTTAAGTGAAAGTGACCAAGGTCCATCGCCTGTCTCCACAGCCCACTAGCCAGAGCAAGTCACATGACCTGATCTTACTACTAGGTGGAAGGGTTGAGGAGCTCAGGATAGTCCCTGGGCAGTGGAAATGGCTCCCTGCTGTTTAAGCCAAGGCTTAACCTTCTGGAGAACAGAGGGAATTGCAGGCATTCTGTTTCCCAAGGCACTACATGTGGAATATACACAGTGGGAAATACACATATACACTCTCTCTCTCTCTCTCTCTCTCTCTCTCTCTCTCTCTCACACACACACACACAGTCCAACTTCATCTAAAGCCACTAACTAAAATTTTCTCACTCAAATACAAAGGCTGTAGTAGGACTTGTAGTAGTTCTGTTTTGTAAAACAGAACCCTTATGATAATTATTAGCACTCTGACAAGAGGAGACCACAGCTGTGAGTGATGGTGCACACCCACAATCACAGCTACTTAGGTGGCTGAGGCAGGAGAATGGCAAGTTCAAAGCTGGTCTGTGCAACTTAGCAAGATCCTATACAAAACTAAAATTAAAAAAAAAAAAGAAAGAATTGAGGATGTAGCTCATTGGTAGAGCACTTGCCTAGCATGCACCATGTCCTGGGTTCAGTCCCCAGCTCTAAACAAAAGAAAAGAAAAGAAAAGAAAAGAAAAGAAAAGAAAAGAAAAGAAAAGAAAAGCCCTGTCAAAAATTCATTCAGTGAGGTTCTTACTGTGGCACTAATATGCAGCTGTAAAGGGCACTGTACCACTGAGGAAACAAAAATTCTATTTTGGATAAAATGGAAACCAACAACTGATCAACACAACCAATAACCAGGAGGCCAGGAGTAAAGTCAGGGTACCTGAGAGACCTTGGAAAAGTCACTTAATCTTAGGTCTCATTTTGCTTAACAATAAAATAGGGATAGTTCCTCCATGGAGGTTTTCTAAATATTAAATTAAATAATATATTTATAGCACTTAGAACATTGCCACTCAATAACTTCTAGCTGCCATTTTTAAGCCATAACTCCATCAGGTAAAAGTGAGCTAGTATTCATCCAGGATAGAAAATCAGTGCTTGAAAGTTGTGTTCCCCATGAAAGCTGCTAGACTGGAACCAGGAGTCTGGATTCTTTCCCCAAATAATGAACTCCAAACTCAAGAACATCAGGTTACAGGTGGTCTCTGACTTATGATAGTTCGACTTACAGAGTTTTCAACTTTACCATGGTACAAAAGCGATCTATGTTCAGTAGAAACTGCACTGTGAACTTCACACTGTTGCCTCTTTTTCCAGGCTAGCACGTGGTAAGAGATGCTTGTGATACTAAGCAATGGTAGCGAGCTTGGTCCCTGACGTCTCATCATCACAGCGGGTTACAGCCGGCACTCCACAGCCATGCTGCTTGGTAAATTAAGTGGATTAAATACGCTTCTGACTTACAATAATTTCAACATATGATGATGCGTTTATAGGGCATGTGAGTGCAGATTTCCGGTTTGGACTCTGCCCCTCCCCTCAATGATTTGACTTCACCCAGAAGGCCTACAAGGACTCAGCAGGGACAGCTGTCTGATACAGTTGCTCCACGTCTGTCCCCACTTCTCCTGAGACAGCTTCTCCATTTTCACTCCACCTGGGACCCTTTCTCCTGCAGGTGCAGGATTCCCTCCAATGAACATTCTCCTTTTTGTCAGGTTCCAGGGTTTGCAACGGACTTAGGAAAATTGCTTTTCCTCCTCTCCATTTATCAATGTTTCTTCCCTGCCACAGATTTTAATCAGGGTCATCAGCCTAAGCA
>RJWM01029521.1:0-24393 GCA_004363535.1 Dasyprocta punctata
TTTTTTTTTTTTTTTTTTTTGTACCAGGGATCAAACTCATGACCTTGAACTTACCAAGCAAGCACCTGAACCGCTGAGCTAAATTCCTGGCCCTAGTTAGAATATTCTTTTCCTCCTTCCTTTTTCTTTTGTTCTCTAATGTTGGAGGGGCCATAAATTATGGTTAACAAGCTGGAAAAGGAATTTAAAGTGCCAAATAGACAAAAAGAACATGGCCCACAGTCTCCTTACTCTGTTTCTATTCTGCAAAGACTTTCATCCGAGGAAAGGGAAAATTTTAGTTACTGAATTTGGACTATGACTTGCACCTTAACTGAGACTGACCAGCAAAGAGGCTACCCCGTCTCATCTGATGGCAGTGGAAACAACCCACACTGAGCAGGTTCAGAAGGACAGAAGGACATAAATACCCTTGTCAACATGTTAGTTACATAAGCAAAGGAACTAGATCTCTAGGCTGGAGACATGGGACCCCAAGTTAGATTTTTAAAAATTTATATGTTGTTTACATACCAACACTGTGATTACCTAGTCAGCTTGAAAGTAAAGGGATGCAGATACACATTTACTTTGGGGAAGAACCAGAAGTCTCATGGTGCCAGATCTGGTGAATAAGATGGATGAAGACTCACCTTAATGTTTTTACAAACCTGCCTTTCATTTAGATGGCACTTGGCAGCAGCATTTGCCATACTTTGTTCACACCTCAAAAACATATAGAAGAAGACTTCCAGAACTACTCCAAAAAATAGCAAGAACAATGAGATATATATATGTGCTTGAAGCAAGAGGGAGTATTTTCAAGGGGACTGATGGCAGTGTATCTTTTAATTGCACTGTAATAAATTTTTAACTATTATTTAAATAGTCACTGTAATTTTTTTATCATACTTCATATATACTAGGTAGTTTCTAACCAAAAGAAAGCTAGTACAGATATATTACTATTTGAAAAAACTGACCACATGAAAATAAATAACAAAAACAGAAAGCATTTTTTAGTTTTGTTTATTTTGTTTGTAGTGCTTAGGGTTGAGGCTAGGACATTCACACTGAACCGCATCTCCAGTCCTTTTTTATTTTTTATTTTGAGACAGAGTCTTGCTAAGTTGCTTAGTTGCCCAGGCTGGGCTCAAACTTGTGATCCTCCAGTCTCAGCCTCCCACAGTGCTGGGATTATAGGACTGTGCCACCATGCCCAGCTCAAAAAGCATTATTTTAAGAGGGTCAGTTCACCAGGGAAAACATAATAGTGTTGAAGCAATACCTACCTAGCAGTATAGCTTCAAAAGATAAACAGAAAAAAAAAAAAACTGATCCAGCTTGGGGAAATTCCTCAATCCACAACTGGAGCGAGATGTATTACACTCTTCTCAGTAACTGATTAAGAGAGAAACACAATAACATAAATGTGTACGATACCATTAAACTTAATCTGTCTACTTAGACTGTTAAAACCTTTCCTGAAATCCCTTCATGTAGTCTGTCATCCAGGGCAATATCTGATACTGCTGCCTTATTGCTCTTCTTCGAGTCAAAACTTATTCCTGATCCGCTTCTCCATTGATTCTTAAGCAAACACTAAAACACTCAGCAGCCCTAGGTGGATACAATCAGCTTGCTGCTCATTGTTGTCCCTTGGTTCTTCTTGTGAGTTGATCCCAACTCAGTGCTTCCCCCAGTTAGGGCATTCCCAGATTTTGGTTTGATGCCATCCTCTCCACCTATTCCGGCCTCCTGTGTAATACCAATGGTCACGTACAGTATTAATTTCCTTTGAGACTGAGTAATCTCTTTTTCTCCAGAAGTTCTTTCATGTGTATTGTACTCCAACCTGACCACTTCCTCACCTTGAATGTCCTTCTGTACCTGGTTTTTTGCATTCCACGTATTTACATATTTGTAGTTCCCTGTATGTGCATCCATTTTCTTCTAGGACACTATGAGCTTCTCAAAGACAATGTCATGATTGTACACTCTTTTATCTCATCACACATGCATGCATGCTTGCACACACACACACACGCACACACATGCATTTGTCCCCTACCCATAGAACCAGAGCAATGACAGTTCTGCATGGAAAGTCCCTGCTTCCACTTAAAATAGCCACACAGCCTAGATGCACTATGTAGTCTTCTGACTTTGATATTTGTCCCCACGTTGCTCCTCAACAGTTGTCCTGTGATCAGGCTGATGTCACCATGCTGTCCACATTCCACAGCTATCCATCCTATGAGCTACTGGCTTCATGACATTCTTCCCGGTTCCGCAGATAACTCATGAGTTAACTGACATTATCTAATCTTCCGGCTTCCACAGATGACTGGTGAACGAGCTAAAGTTACTTGCTTTCACAGACAGAAAGTGAAAGATGAAGAATTTTCCTGGGTTACTTATACTACGTCACTTCTTCATTTTACATCTACGCCCTGGGAATTATTGTCTTCTACTCAAAGCACTGTTTTTCTCTCCTCCCGCCCAATCCTTAATGACATCTGAATTCTCTCTTTCCTATCAGACAGGTAAAAACCAAAACCAATAATAATAAACCTGCATATGCCAGGCATATTGGCACATGCCTGTAATCCCAGCACTGGGAAGGCAGAGACACAAGGATTGCTGTGAGTTCAACACCAGTCTGAAGCTGGGCATAGTGGCACATGCCTGTAATCCCAGCACCCAGGAGGCTGAGGCAGGAGGATCGCTGCAAGTTCGAGGCCATTCTGGGCTACAAAATGAGTTCAAAGCCAGCCTGAACCATATAGTGAAACCTTGTCTCAAAAAAGACCCCCCCCCAAAAAATCGGCCTGGGCTACATAATGAGCTCAAGACCAACTTGAATTATATAGCAAGATCCTGTCTCGAAAAACCAAAAAGCAAAGCAAAACAAGGGGGGGGAAACATGAAGCTGGGAATGGTGGTGCATGCATGCAGTTCCAGGCATGGGGAGGCTGAGGCAAGGGGACCACGAGTTCAAGTCCAGTGTAGGATACACAGTAACATCTTGTGTATAAGTCTATGAGTCTGAAAGAGAACGAGAGGGGAGGGGTGACACATACTTAAAGGGGGCGACGTTCTCTGAATTTTGATGCTTGCATAGCAGCAAATATTGGGAAAATCCATTGATCATAGGCACCAGTTAGAAAGACAGTGTAAGTTGTTCAAAGGGCAGACAGAAGGAAAATCCCCTTCCTCAAGAATAGTTCCTAGCAGAGTGATGGACGTTCCACAGAAATATCCCACCAAAAAAGTCTATAGAAACAAGAATTTGAGGGGTTTTTTAGGTTTTTTTTTTTTTTTTTTTTTTTTATGGTCTTTCTGAGACAGGGTCTCACTATGCAGTTCAAGCTGGCCTTGAGCTCACTTTGTAGCCCAGGCTGATTTCAAACTTGCAATAATCCTCCTACCTCAGCCTTGCCGAGTACTGGGATGACAGGCATGCACCACCATGCACGGCCCTTTTTTTCAGTATTCTTAGGAAAATAAGTACTGTGAGAATTTTAAGGGTGGAACTCTCCAGAAACTCCAGAAAATATCACATCAAAAAATGCATTACAAGCCGGGCGTGGTGGCGCACGCCTTTAATCCCAGCACTCGGGAGGCTGAGGTAGGCGGAGCGTTGTGAGTTCGAGGCCGGCTTGGGCTACAACATGAGCGCAAGGCCGGCCTGAGCTACATAGTGTGACCCTGCCTCAAAAAACCAGGGCCGGGAGTTTGGCTCAGTGGCTTAAGTGCCTGCCCTGGCAGGCGCAAGGCTGTGAGTTCAATCCCCGGTGCCGCAAAAAAAAAAAAAAAAAAAATGCATTACATATTTTATTACATCTCAGATTATCCATATGTATCGGTATTAATGTATGGTCAGTGTGAGAAACCTCCCAGGAAGGTCTTTAACAACCATCAGATCATCAGATTGTTTATTCAAGAAATAAAATCTTCTGAATAAAGTAAATATAAAGAGAACTTCTGATCAAGATAAAGTCTATGAGATATTCCCACTGTGATTTGTGAAAATAGTGAAGAAAGGAGCAACTAGAATATGTGACAGTCATTAAAACCCTTACACAGTCACAGCTATCAGATATACAGCCAGGCATGGTGGCACATGCCTGTAATCCCAGCACTCAAGAGGCTGAGGCATAGGGATCACTGTGAGTTTGAGGCCAGCTGGACTACACAGTAGGAACCTATCAGAACCCTTCTGCCTGCAAAAAAGAAAGAAAGGAAGAAAGGAGTGAGAGAAAAAAAAGAAGAAAGAAAGAAAGAAAGAAAGAAAGAAAGAAAGAAAGAAAGAAAGAAAGAAAGAAAGTGGTACATGCTTGCAATCCCAGCATTCTTGGAGGCTGAGGCAGGAGGACTGCAAGTTTGAGCCCAGCCTGGCCAATTTAGCAATTTAGTAAGACGGTGTCTGAAAACAAAGCAAAATCCCAAAACAAAACAAAACAAAACAAAAAAACTAAAAGGGCTAGGGATGTAGCTCATTGCAAAGGACTTGTGTTCAATCCCCAGGGTCATAAAGAAAAATAAAAACAAATTATACAACTATAATATATTGTATGTAACATTTAAACTGAAGTTTAAATTTGGTTCAGTGTCTCTATATGTGATTTAACAAATAGATTCTGAGCCGGGCGTGGTGGCGCACGCCTTTAATCCCAGCACTAGGGAGGCTGAGGTAGGCGGAGCGTTGTGGGTTCGAGGCCGGCTTGGGCTACAACGCGAGCACTAGGCCGGCCTGAGCTACATAGTGCGACCCTGCCTCAAAAAAACCCGGGCCGGGAGTTTAGCTCAGTGCCTTAAGCGCCTGCCCTGGTAGGCGCGAGGTTGTGAGTTCAATCTCCGGTGCCGCAAAAAAAAAAAAAAAAAAAAAAAAAAAAAATAGATTCTAAATATCATAAAATTTGGAAACACTGCAGAGACTAAAATATAGTTTTTAGGTTAAAGAAAGGATTTTCCTAATTTAAAGATATGAGAATCACCTGACACAGTGACACACCCCTGTAATCCCAGCACTTGGGAGACAAAAGGAGGAAGGTGGCTTGGTAGTTGTATTGGTTGATCCTGTGTCCCCCCAAGGACTTGTAATTTGGATGGGGCTGAGTCTGGCATTTGTGACTGGTTTGTTGTGTAGCACTGGGATTGGCGATGTGAGTGCTGCACCCGCCCAGGGATGGAGCCAACGTACAGAGTAAGGCGGGAGGAACACGGTTCTTCCTCTCTCTCTCTCTCTCTCTCTCTCTCTCGTGCACACACACAGGGTTCACACACCTTGCTGTTGGGCAGCTGCCATGAATGGCTGCCCCACCACACCACGCTGCCTTGGAGCCAACTGAGTATGGGCCAGAAACCCCCAAGAACTGTAAGACATAAACCTTTCCTTCCCTAATTTTGAGTGTCAGGTATTTTGTCTCAGTAACAAGTGAAAAGTAACTAAGACAGTAGTTAATTGCCCTAAAGTTAAATTAAAATCATTCTCAATCCCACCAGGACTCTCTCAGATTTTGAGTTCATCATGCTATTCACTGACTATAAATAAATAAATATTTAGAAAACAGTGTCCCCATTGCGTTTCCTAACAATATTTTCTGTTTTCTACCATAACTTCCTGGTGTCAGAGTGAGCCCTCATCAATGGAAGTCCAACCAAGCCCTCCATTAGCTCCTAGCTTACCTGGAGAATGAATGTGCTGGGGAACCTCTCAACCCTGACTGTCAATGCATGACATGACAAGCCTCCTACCTCCATCAGAGACACAGAACCAGTAGGAGAGAAAGATTAGTGATTCATCACAAGGAAATGGCTCAGTGCAATGTAGGGACTGCGAGGCAAGATGGGAATCCCAAGCGCAGGCCACAGGAAGGGCAGGCTGGAACTCTTGAGCTCGAACTAAAACTGCTGCAGCAGGCAAATGTTCTGAGAAACTTCAGCTCCGTTCTTAAAGCTTGTAACTGATTGAGTCAGCCTCTGAACAAAGTCAACTGATGATGAACTTTAGTCATATTGACTAAACATACATCCCAGTAATACCTAAAAGACCTAAGAGTGAATGGAAGAGAACCGCAGTCTGGTCAACTTGACCCATGAACCCCTAAGCTCTTTGCCCTTGCTTTCACTGCTTTGCCTACTCTTTGCTTATCCGTGCCCACTTGAATAAGAGGCTCCAGGGACTCTGTTTTGTTCCCTGAAGTAGCTGTATGCCTAGAACAATGCATGAGAAACTGCTCAATAAATAACAATTGGACAAATAAATTGCACCCTTTTGTGGGATGGTTGAGTCTCTGCTATAACCCCCACTCTCTTACTTTTTTCTTTTTTTGGTCTTTTCGAGGCCAGGTTTCACTATACAGTTGAAGGTGGCCTTGAATTCACTTTGTAGCCCAGTCCAGTTTGGGAGTTGCAAGAAGGCTTCCCGGAGGAAACGTCATCTTCAGGAGGAGCAGGGAAGACAAAGTAACACTTAGGTGAAGAGAAGGAACCTGAGCCCAGGTCACGGTGAACCCCATGCACAGAGTGTGGAGTCGAGCCCTCACTATGTCAGGGACTTTGCACACCTTTTCTTGTAGAATTTGGTCTTTCAACCATCCTGCGAAAACAGGGCAGAAAAATATGATGTGTGGGGAAGTCTCAGACCTTGTCCCCTGGGCCACCTTCTCAGCAGGGCCTGACATAGCACACCCTCAACAGGGAGCCTATTTGCTAACACTCTCTTTACTACCCAAAGTGAAATTTATAAACAATATCATCTACCTATGCATCTACCTACCAAACTAAATAAACATAATGTCCTAACTCTAAAGGACCAGGGAAAATTTATAATGAAGTAATATGCACACATATTCGTAGCACAGTATAACATAACTGTGTTGGTTACTCTTCTTTTGTTGCTGAGACAGAATACCTCACACCCAAAGTTAAGGAAGGAAAGGTTTATTTAGCTCACAGTTTGTGGAGGTTTCAGCCCATGATCAGCTGGTTCCAAGGCAGGGTGGTATGGCATGGGAACAACAGTTCATGGCAGCCAGAAGATAGCAAAACAGCAAGAGCAAAAATAAAATAAAATAAAAATAAAAATAAATAAATTTTTAAAAAGGAGAAGTATGAGAAAAGATTCTTTCTGTCCCTTATATTGTATATAGGCTATCCACCCTAGGGTGGGTGTAGCACTCATACCCATAATGCCAGTATTGGACCATGAATCAATCACAAACTCTAGACACCTGTCCCCGTGACCGGCTTTGGGCAGGGGACATCCAGACACAAACCATAACGATAATGCAATATCAATCATGCATATGAATCTTTGGGCCCAGTTATCCTAGAAAGCATAAAGTAGGAGCTGGCTCCCTATGCCTCTACTCAGAGTCATGGCTACAAATACAGAGTGACACCAGAACGACGCTCAGTTACCATAGGAAGTGTTGTCATTGGTGATGCAACTTCCAAAGTAATGACTCATTTGTGGTGATGTACTGAACAAAAGAAAGTATAGATTTTGGTTTGTACTGTAGATGAATTCCTAGAAACCTAGTATGTATTTGAACTGTGAAAAAGTACTCCGTAGTATATAGAAGATAGAGTCACAGTCTGGGCACAGATTCAAAGCATGTTTTTCATTGACATCAATATGCAAGGAAGTTATAAATTAATACAGCCTCTGTCCTCATTCTGACAATCAAAAACAGTCCCCTACTTCTTGAGATACTTCCCTCTGAGAATAGTATATTCCCAATTGACAACTAACTGGCTGTTTTTATGAGAGAAAGTGTGTTTAGGGTTGCTAGATATTCAAAATTGCTGAAAAGTAGAACATACTGATTTTAGGTGAAATTCTCCATGTCTAGGTTGACAAACAACTTATAATGTGAAATCTTATGTGACCCAAACTAGAAAATGTGCAGGCTGCTCTTGACTGATAGACAGCTAGGCTGCAGACTGGGCAGGAGAGCACAGAGCAAGAAGCCAGAGGCTGGACCAGGCTGGCATCGGAGGTTTGGGCACAGTAAGGAGCAGGACTTGGAGCTGCAGATACTGGAAACTACTGACGCGGTCTAAGCAGAGGGTTGGTTGCTTAGTTGGATAGCTGTGCATTTCAGATAAATCACCAGGCTACAAATCACAGGAGAGTTTACAAGGGGAAGAATTGGGGGCCCCTGGAGAGAGATGACCCAAAAATCGTGAAGACAAAGCCATGGAGGGATTAGCTTGTTGTGGAGAGTGATGTGGGGTGTGAGGGCAGAGGCTGGCTCTTGGATTTCTGACCTGGTGTCACGGGCAGAGGTCAGGAATACGGAGGAAGAGGCAACTGTGAGAGAAAGCCAGTAGGTTGATGATGGGGGTGGGGGTGGGGAGGTATCAAGTTTCAAGGCTTGGCAGGTATTCAAGTTTCACCAGAAAGAAGTTTACAGACTAGGGATAGAATGAGGAGACTGTTGGTTTTGTCCTTTTATCCAGAGGACCACCTCACATATTGACAGTGGACCCCAAAACGGATTTCAGTGGGGAATTCTCAAACTTCATTGTGCATCAAAATCACTCAGAGACATTGTAGGCACCACTGCCAAACTGCCTAGTCCTATCTCTGGGCAGCAGAGGAGGTCCTGGGACCTGAAATCTAGCTGGGCTTCTGGGAAGCCTTGCCACAACCTGCAGCATCCTACCTTTGGAGGTCACCAGAGGCAGTGACCTGCAGTTTCCACGGCACATTCTTGGGCTTAGTGGTGCACCAGACATGGCATTCAGCTTAGAAGGATCCCACTGTGGGTTCAGGAGGCTGGTGCAACAGAGAAGGATCACTATGCATTCAGGCAGAATCCAGCTGTCCAGCTGTGGGCTACTCCCTTGGCATTTCACCTTCTCCATCTGAGTATGTCTGGGCCACTGGCATGATGCTTTCTAACCCCTCTGAGGAACCCCCCAAACCATTCATTCCATGGTGGTAGGAAGGCGAGACCTGCTTGGTTTTGTCGTTGCTGTTTTGGTGATGGTGGCACTGGGGATTGAATCCAAGGCTTTTGTACTGAGCAAAATCCCCAACCTTTCTTTTTATTTCGAGATAGGATCTCACTAAGTGGCCCAGGTGGGGGCCAAATTTACAACCCTCCTGCCTCAGTCTGCCAGAGCGCTGGGATTGCAGGTGTACACACCACATCTGGGAATATCACAGCATTCTCTAAGTGACTATCCACATTGCTTCTCTTCTTCTGCATGAATTCATGGATGAAGCTCAGCACCTTTCATCCCAGCACCCCACCTCCAGCAAACTCACACATTCACTGCTGTCTTCTGGTACCTAGAGAAAAGAGACCAGGTCCTTGCCTTGGACTGACCCTGCCCTAATCCATCCCCTTCTCTCCCCTGCCTCTAACCATTGTCTGCCTTTCCCTGACATGGTACCTGAAACACGGTACACATTTAAGAGTTATTATTTGACCCAAGTGGAATACTCATTTTAGCACTTCTCTTTTGTCAGACAGAACAAAGGTCTGCACTCATGGCTTTGTCATTCTACCTGTGTTCTCAACTTGCACTCCAACGCCTTTGGTCGATGAAGTTCTTTGTGACCAGCACGAGCCTCACTCTTCTCCAACCAAAACATATCCTTGCTTGCTCCTGACAGTCCCTACTTAGTTTGCAGAGGCAGCACACTGTGAGATGAAGAGCCCAAGTTCTGGAGCCAGACTGGGTTTGAATCTTTACTCAACTGGTTTCTAGCCGTTGTATTAGGCAAGTTACTTTACCACTCTATGTCTTACTTTTCTCATATGTAAAATAGGGATACTAATAAGACTAAAATCATATAGGATTGTTGTAAAGACAAGCAGATAGATATTGTGAAGACAATACTGATAGATGTGAAGTCAAAGAGGTAAAGCTGGGGCAATAGTAGTATCTACTTCATAGAATTATTATGGAAATTAAATGAGCTAATATAGGCTGGGGATATAGCATAATAGCTCCGTGCCTGCCTGGCAAGCACAAGATCCTGAGTTCCATTCCTAGAACAAAAACAAAACAAAACAAAAAAATGTGTGTTTGTTTGTGCATGTACATAATATGCTTAGAACAATGCCTGACACAGTGCTCAGTTGATGTTACTTATTATTTTTACTTTTTTTTTTTTTTTTTTTTGTCTTTTTCAGACAGGGTCTCACTATGCAGTTCAGGCTGGCCTTGAACTCACTTTGTAGCCCAGGCTGGTCTCGAACTTGCAACAATCCTCCTGCTGCAGCCTCCCGAGTACTGGGATTACAAGGTATGAGCCATCACACCTAGCTAATTTCTTTCTTAATGTTTGTAGGCTTGCACATCTGCACACAGTCATCAAACCTGCTGCAACCAGGTTCTTGGGGTGAAGGCCGCGAGAGGATGAGAAAAAGAAACAAGAGAAAAAGCTGGGGTCAGATGGAGCCCTTATTCTCCTGATGGGAGGAAAGGTACTGCTCAACCAATGCAGCATGTTTATTTATATACTGGGAAGGATGTCAATTTCAGCCCCTCTGCCAAGCAACCCATTGCTTGGATTGTCTGGGAGGGCCATGTTTTTCTGGGCTATAGCAACTTCTTTACTGGTTGACCCTGGCACTCTTTGTTTTTTGGTAGGGTCATGTCTGGGTCATGCCCTACCTCAATTTCCAGCTTCAAGGGCTCCCAACACAAACCCAGGGCCTTTTACACATGCCAAGCATGTACTCTACCTTTATTTCTTCTGAGTGTGAAAGTAATATTTATGGTAGGAAAGTATCAAAATGAAGGGGAAGCAGGGCATGGTGGTGCACATCTGTAATCCCAGCACTCAGGAGGTTGGCAGGACAATCACTGTGAGTTTGAGGTCAGCCTGGGCTACAAAGTGAGTTCAAGGCCAGTTTGAACTGTATAGTGAGACCCTGTCTCAAAAAAAGACAAAAAAAAAAAAAAAAAGAAGGGGGAAAACCCACCACAGTAAAGAATCAGATGTAGAAACAAATAAGTAACAGATGAGAACAAAGATAATAATGAATGTATGTACCAGATGCAGAGGCAGCACCAAGAAAATGATTAACTTGATAGGGAATAGCATGCATGATAGACTGGAAAGTCTCCACAGAAAGCTGAAGCTTACAACAGTTTCCAAAGACAAAGAAGCATCTGTTAGATAAACAGGAGGGGAGGACACTCAGGAAGGAAGGACAGATGGAAAGACAGGCATTACATAGCTTTGTCCCCCATGTAGTACACCCTCCATCGCAGACATCACTCCAGGGTAAGGTGTGTGAACAGGGAGGAAGTGGGTGAGAGGATTGCCAAGATGTCAGACAGGAAGCACGCAGGACTGGGGAATGGAAAGCTAACTGTAGCTTCATTTCCAGTAATTAGGATGGGCGTGGAATGGTCTGCCTGGTGCAATGGGGAGCCTCTTGCTCCTGAAGCTCTGGTGACGAAGGACAAAGAGCCGCCTGTCACGCTACTGTGCAAAGTCTGCACTGAGCAGCCCGAACAAGGTGGTTTCTAAGGCCGGCTGTGGGCAAACTCATGGGAGACCAGACTGTAAGACTGAGACAGAATTTTATTCTGTAAAAAGGGAGAAGGCACTGAAATGCTTTAACTACTTAATGGTAATACCGCCACAGGTACTTTGAGGAAACTGAAAGAAAACAGACCTATTAATTTATTAGATTATTTATATCATCAGAGAACAAGAACCTTACCTCTAGGGTTACCAGCGCTGGAATGAATAGGGGAAAGGACTATGAAGATTGTAGGGAAAAAAAAAAAAAAAAAAAAAAAAAAAAAAAAAAAAAACAGAAAAACAGAACAATCACCTGGATGAGGTTTACTTTTTCACACATTCTTGTCCATTTCTCAGACAAGACATCTAGGCCATGTTGCCCAGACTCGCACCAAGCATATCACCCAGCGGAGGTCTTCCATTCTCTGATAAATTGTTTCCTCATCTGTCAGACATATTACTAACATCTTTTTCACAGATTGCTGTAAGGAATAATTATTAAAAACCACTTGAAATGGGGCCCATCAGGCTGGCAGAGTGATGCCATGTGTCAGCTGTTATCATCACTGGGAAAACTCATTTCCTCTACAACCTCAATGATGAAAACTTCACCTCTTTTCATTACAGCATCTGCCCAAGACCTGATGCTAGTTAGATACATGAAGATGAGGACAGAGAAAACCCAGGCTTTGACTTTGACTTACAGAAATTTTCATATAGCAACAATAAATGGGAAAAATATACAGGTTTGAAACATATAAAAAGTCCAGGCATAAATGTTCTGTATTGAGACCTGTCTAGAATTTGGGGGAAGAGATCATAACTACAGGGGCTATGGCTGAAGCTTGGGGAATAAACAGGTTCCAAGGGTAACAGTGAAGACAGGCTGATAAAATGGCAAAACATCACAGTGACCAGTTAGGGACTGAAAAAAAGAATGATCAGCACAGGAAACAAGGATGATCTGTAGAACCAAGTGAGTAGAAGTAATTCCAAAAGATTATTTTAGCCTGATGTGGTGGTGCAAGCCTGTAATACCAGCAATTGAGAAGCTGAGACAGGATTAGGGTGAGTTTGAGGCCAGCCTGGGCTACATGGTGAGTTCAAGGTCAACCTGAATTACAGAGCCAGACCCTGTCTCAAAATACCTAATAAAGCCGGGCATGGTGGCACATGCCTTTAATCCCAGCACTCAGGAGGCTGAGGCAGGAGGATCATTGTGAGTTCGAGACCAGCCTGGGCTATAAAGTGAGTTCAAGGCCAGCCTGAACTGGATAGTGAGACCCTGTCTCAAAAAATAGGGCTGGGGATTTAGCTCAGTGGTGTAAGCACTGCCTGGTAAGTGTGAGGTTGTGAGTTTGATCCTTGATACAAAAAAAAAAAAAAAGAAAGAAAGAAAGAAAAAAGAAAAAAAAAAAAACTCATTAAAAACAATGTTCCCATAATGGCCAAGATCAGTAGTAGACTCCACTTAAGATGATGTGAAGTGCTTATTGTTTTGGGGTGGTGTCAGTATGTGTGTCTCAACTGAGCAGAGAAGGGGCTGATCCTTCACGTTCAGTGACTATCACCTGGAGGTCTCACCTATGCAGATGTCTCCTCCAGAGCCCCTCTCAAGCTCAAGGTGCCTATGGTATTGCCCAACCCAAGCTGTCATCTGGAACTTGCTCTTTACCACACATATATATAACCTGTCCTCCTAAGGCCTAGTTCAACTTTATCTTCTCCTAGAACATTTTGTAACTATATCATTACTATTTCTTCCTTCTCTGTGTAAAAAACACAAGACTCCTGTCTCAGAAATCATGATGCAGTGTACCCTGAGGCTTCAAAACCTTCCCCATGACTAACAAGCAGTTTAATGACTGTAATATGGATCGTTCACCATCCACATTTTGAGATACAAAGTCAAACTGTATGTGGCAAATGCTAAAAGCCAATATTTCATTCTAGTTTTGTGAAATTAGAAACCTGTATTTATCATCTAATCAATTACCATATATATGATTTCACATTTTTTCAAAAAGGCCAGAGTCCCAGATATTCGCTCCATCAGATTTTCAACCTAGCTTTCTCTGTGGTTATAATATCCTTCTATGAGTAACTCAACCAAGAAATCTAAATTGCCCACTGCTACCCAACGACCAAGTACTCTTTTCAGGGGCTCTATACTCAGTAACACTTGCCTACTTTTGGTTGTTGGTCTTAAATATTGTACCACACAGAATGAGCTGCAGCTCGTAATATCCTGTATGTGGGAGTAACCCTGTCAATGGTTTTATATTGATTTGTGACAGTATAGTATCTAGAGGAATATGATAAACCTCATATTTGTAACTGAGAAATGGTTGCAAAAAAGAAATTAAAAATTAACTTTCAGATTCCATTTATAGTCAGTATTTTAATGAAATAAATTTGGCCCCTGCACAAAAACACACTCAATTTCCTCTTCTGAAAAACTATTCTGTTTAATAGTGCACTTCCTTTATGCTACAGGATGAGCAGGGTTGGGAAAACAATGGAAGGTCATCCCTCAGGTTGGGAAAATTCAGGGAGCACCGTTCTCACCCTGCGAGGGGGCCCTGTCACTAGGCTCAGGCCACAGCCTTCCTTCTCTGGGCTCTGCTCTTTATTTGGATTAATCCTTGGCTGTTGGAGTCAGAAGTGGAATTAGGAGAGGTTCAACTGCTTGGGCCAGATGTTAGAGCTAACAGAGGGCAGGAGAGGCTGACTGAGCTCCTTAGAAACATCCTTAGCAACCAGAATTTGGAGTAAATCACTTGTCATCACAGGAGTGGGAAGAATAAGAGAGGGCAGGAATCAGAGGCCAGTGCTAGATGCTTCTGATCTGCACCCTCAGGTTATTTAATGCTCAGCTGGAGCTCCCAGTCAGTCCAGGCAGCACGGAGGGCCTGCCTACAGCACTGCCAGACAGCTCTTAGAAACACGGCCCTGTTGCTCCAAAAGTCTTACAGGATACAGTCATCACAGAAATCCTTTTTGGGGTCATTTTCCCCTCTTCAATAAAATAACAAGTCCTTCAACACCGTTTCCTTAATTAATGAAATCACAAAACACAAAGCATGTTCCTTGTCAAATCTTAAAGCTGGACTGGGGTCAGTGGCTTCAAAATAACAGCCCCTATTCCCCTTTCCAGCAAATAGAGGACCCAGAACATTCTTTCCACTGCCTTTTGTGCTCACTACATTGACTCCAACTAGTAGAATCATTGGAACTTTATTCCTACTAATCTTCCATCCCCAAGCTGGAAAGAAAGGCTCCTCTGGTGTGAGAAAAATGGTTTAGTGCAAACTCCCTTTCAAAAAAGGGTGACTGGTCCTCAAGCTTCCTTCTGCTCCCAGCACTTAATCTGCGACTTGCCTCTCAAGTTTTGAAGGCTATTTTCTGGGGAATCCACTAGGTTTCTGATCACTGTGCCACCATGATGTACCCAATCTGCCCCATTTTCTACAGGGAAAGGTTTGAGGTGGAAGGGACACAGTCTAAGTTGTTCAAAGTTATAAAATAAGGCAAGAGTTCTTTAGACTTGGGAAATGAGAAAAATGGGTATGCAGCTCTTTCATGCAGACTCTCTGATATTTAATTCAGCAGTAACTCTGAGAGAACTTTTGCTCATACCCATTACATTCAAAGGCTTCTCTCCAGTGTGAATCCTCTGATGGCGAACAAGAGCTGAGCTATACCTGAAGGCTTTTCCACACTCACTACATTCGTAGGGATTCTCCCCTGTGTGGATTCTTTGATGCTGAATAAGGCCTGAACTATAGGTAAACTTTCCTCCGCATTCCATACATTCGTAGGGCTTCTCTCCAGTGTGGATTCTCTGGTGCTGATAGAGATGTGAGCTCTGGCTGAAGGCCTTCCCACACTCATTACATTCATAGGGCTTTTCTCCAGTGTGGATTCTCTGATGATGAATAAGGGTAGAGCTCCTACTGAAGGCCTTTCCACACTCATTACAAGCATAGGGTTTCTCACCAGTGTGGATTCTCTGGTGGTGAGTAAGGGTGGAACTCCAGCTAAAGGTTTTCCCACACTCGTTACATTCATAAGGTTTCTCCCCAGTGTGGATCCTCCGATGTAGGATGAGAGCAGAGCTGCAACTGAAGGTCTTCCCACAATCATTACATTCATAAGGTTTCTCCCCAGTGTGGATCCTCTGATGCTGAATAAGATGAGAGCTCTGGCTGAAGGCCTTGCCACATTCACTACATTCATAGGGCTTTTCTCCTGTGTGGATTCTCTGATGTTGAATAAGGTCTGAAGTTCGATTAAAGCTCTTGCTACATTCATCACATTTATGAGGTCTGTCTCCCATAGGAAGTCTCTGATGTGAAATAATGCTGGAACTCACAGTGAAACTGTTCCCAAACTCATTATATTTCTCATTTCTCTCTCCCATGGGGGATAGCTGTCCCTCAACTGTCACTTGACCAAAATCTTGTATTTTCCTATTCAGTCTTTTCCCAGAGGAGTTCCCTAGTTGCCTCTTTAGACTGACTTCTTGTTCATAGGCTTCTTCAAATTTAAGACCCTGAGAAATATCCTTCTGGAATCTTCCCAATAGCATCCCATGTGATCCTGTATCTTCTGAAATTTCTTGATCACTTTCAGTCCTGGATTCACCATCTAGCACAATAAAAAATGCAAATGTTACTTGTTCCTTGTGGGGAAAAAAGAGTAAAAGTCAAAGGACAAGATAATTAATGTGACTGATTTTTATAGCACCAAAAGCACATGCTTTTTACATGACTGGAAAGAGGCCTACTGGGTATGCATGTAGCTATGGCAAGGCAAGACAACTGGCCTAAGGAAACAGAAGGAACAAGGAAGAAAGTAAAATCAAGGAGAAAAGAGCTGAAAGAACAGAGAGAGCAGAAGCTATCAGGAGGGAGGATGATCAGGCAAGTTGAAAACCCGAACTAGAAGAGAAAGGACATGTTGTTTAACAAGTAACAAAGTCTTCAGAGGTCAGAGGCTATATATATATATTTAAGTGGGGAAATGGTGGCAGCAAGAACAGTGTAAGTGAGAGCAAACAGAAAAAACTGACAAGAAGGCTGAAGAGAAAGGTGAGGAATGTGATTAACAGTGGAAGGAGCAGGAGGGTGGAGGCACGAGAGACTCCTTATAGCCCCAGGTCAGCAGCGCTATCCTGTCTACAGTCCCACCGCATTATAACACACCCACAGAAACGGCAAAGGCTATGCTCATGTGGGAGGCTATAAAAACAACCTCAGTATCTGACATCTGTATTTTTCACTACTTCTAGAGTAAGTGTAAAGGGTCTAGATAGCAGTTAGTTTGTTTTTCATTTTAAAAACTGGACAGGGCAGTGAGTGTCAGAGACATAACCAGCTGTTTTTCCTTCACTTGAACAGGACCTCTCCGTTCTCAGTTCCCTTCAAAGGACCCTTGGCCCTTCCTCACTCCAACCAAGAGATCGTGTCAGGATTCTGAAATAGGCAAGAGACATGGAGCAAGGAAGCTGATCCTGTTCAAACTGAGTGGCTACAGAGCACAGTTGAGACCCCAGACTTCCAGGAGACAGAAAGGAACTGTACAGGGAGGTCTCAGTTGGGAGTTAGTAAGACCCCCCGGCACTGCTCAGGAAAATGTCTTCATTGAAAGTGGGATGAGAAACAAGGAGCTAATCCTAAAGATTAAGAAGGTCATTTCTCCTTAAAACAAGTTTACACTTCTATAAAAGCAGCTGATACCCTTGATCCTGAACAAAGCAAGAGGAACCTAGAGGGAATCCAGCAGACTAACAGAGACAGAATCAAGTCCCAGAATGTTCACTCAAACACAGAGCTGTTCACACTAACCTTTTAGAAGAGCTGCTGGATTATAAGATAAGTCCTAAGAATACACGGATAAAGTACTAAATCTGAAGTTCAAAGATTAAGGCTCAAGCTTTGCCACCCGCAGCTCTATGGCCATGCACAAGGCATCTGACATCTCCTGTCTCACTTTCCTCTCCTATAAAATGAGAGGAATGCTAGCAACCCTGACTGCAGTGTTATTGTGAGGATTAACTGAGTAAATAAATACAAATGAAAGCTCTTTGTAAGCTGCAGATTACTGTTTAAATGTGAGTTTTGGTTATCACTGTTATTAGGATTTTCCAAGAGTGAGTTAATCACTACTTGTTCATAGTGACATTGTTACCAACAACCAGTTGCACTGCAAAGGCACATCTCCTTACCCAGCGAGAACACATTCCCATAGTTCTCCAGCATCACGTCCCTGTACAGGTCCCTCTGAGCAGGTTCTAATCGCTTCCACTCCTTCCGGATGAAGTAGACAGCTACATCCTCAAATGTCACCAACTCCTGAAACAATATGGTCACACATACAATTTCAGAGTGAGGGAAGGGAGGGGCAGTACCAAAAAAATCAATTCAAGATGGGGCTGAAAAATGCCTTTTAGCTAGGTGTGGGGGGCACACACTTGTAATTCCAGCACTCAGGAGGCTGAAGCAGGAGAATCAGTATGAGTTCAAGGCCAGTCTGTACTACATAGTGAGACCTTGGCTCAGTAAATTAATTAGTTAACAATAAATTTATTTATTTATGAAATGCCTTTTTGGGAAGTGGAGAAAGTTCAGAGCAGAGGATGAGAGACAAGAGTCCATGACAGAAGCTAAAGGTCCATTATTCAGTAAGAAAGAAGTACAGCCCTGATGGACAGATTCAGGAATTAGGGCACTGAATGGGATGTCACTAAACAAAACTGTCCATGAATGGGAAGGAAAAGGATGAAGAGAAGTAAGGCTCACCTGGGACTTTGCCTTTAGGAGAGCAGCTGCCAACATCTCATCCCCCAGACTGTCCTTGTTGGAAAAGGCAGGGACTTTTGATGAAGGAAGCGCTGAAAGACAATAAAAGGGCCCAGGAGTAAGTCTCGCTGCTCTCTGGTCAGACTTCTCATGATACTTCCCAATCCTGTCTTCTGTGGCTGCTGTAATCTTATTCCTTCCCCCAAGCTGGGTGACACATGGGCTTCTCTCTCGCATACCTTCCATCATCCTTCCACGTCTCTGAACTCAAGTTCTTAGAGGTAAATGAACAGCTTCACCCTGTCCCTGACTAAAAACACAACCACCCAGCTCTTCTCCCTTTCTTCACCCCCACATGAAATCCATACACTACAAATGTTTCCTGTTTCTGTGCTGGACCACATAACTTGTCCTGTAATCTGTAAGGTTACATATTTGTCTCAGAGACTCTAAACCTCCAGACATAGATTTTAACAAAGAGCCGTAAATGCTTTTTTCCTGAAAAGCAAGGAAATATCCATTAAAAAAAAAAACTAGCTTGAAACTCAAGGACACAATATATAAAAGCAAAATACACTTTAATGGCTTCTTTTATCTACTTTATCCTTCTGCCTGTGATCTACAAAATCTGCTGTTAAAGTGCCTGAAAAATAGAGTTCGGTGTTGTCAGTCCTGCAAGAGGTGCCCAAAACTTTTCAAAAATGCCTGTTGTAGCCAGGCGTGGTGGCACACACCAGTAATCCCGGCACTCAGGAGGCTGAGGCAGGAGGAGTGCTGCGAGTTCAAGGCCAGCCTGGGCTACAAAGTAACTTCTAAGCCAGCCTGAACTGCATAGCGAGACACTGTCTCAAAAAGACCAAAAAACAAAACAAAAACAAAATACCTGTTAAAAAACTTCCCAAACTGTGCTAACTGGTATCAGTCAGTCCCCCACCCCCACCCCCAATAAGACTGTGAGTTACTGAATCGAAGGAGTGTGTGTATCTTAGCACCTCTGGATTCCTCTTAATCTAACACCTAGTAATGAGAAATTTCAACTTATAACTGCTGAATGACTGAATAAAATGTGGAACGAAACATTTTTCCTCACCACTCTCAAGCAGGGGCTGAGGTTCCTGAGATACATGATCAGCCTGAGTTTCCATGGGTAGGGCAAGATGTTCTGGTCTCTGATCTCCTATCTGCAGACTCAGCAGGAAGCAGGTTTTGAACGAAAATGAGGAAGCACTGCCAAAGCAAAAGTTCAAAGACAACTTAAAGATATCTCCTGTATACAGAAAGAGAACAACCAGCATCTCAGTTAATACCCAACAGCAACTCGGACTGGTCTTCTAGATCCTGGTGAACATGTTCACTCATTCCCTGAAATGACACTACAGAAGGACAAAGAAAATAGCCCAGGCTTCCCTCAACGTCCCACCCCTGACTCCCTGCTGAACACTCTGATATTTATAAAAACAAAAAGTGTTTATGTTCATCAGGATGAAAAGCCTAATGCCAGTTGCTGTGCTTCCTCTTACAAAGAGGGCAGTTTTTCCTCTTATCTCTTTTTTCTCTTTGAATCAAAATGTGAGTCCCTGAAGCAGGAACCAATTTTTTTTATTTCTTAATTAATTATTTTTCATTTTTATTTTCTTGCGGCACTGGGGATCAAACTCACAACTTCATGCCTGCCAGACAGGCACTTAAGCCATTGAGCCAAACTCCTGGGTCAGTTTTTTGAGGCAGGGTCGCACTATGTAGCTCAGGCTGGCCTTGCACTCATGTTGTAGACCAAGCCAGTCTCGAACTCACAACGCTCCTCCTACCTCAGCCTCCCGAGTGCTGGGATTAAAGGTGTGCGCCACTATGCCCAGCTACCAAATTTTTTTAAATATAAGATTATTATCCTTCTTTCATAAGCACAAATATCTTCATTCCACAGTTGATACCATAATTGAAAAAAGTCTATTCTCTTTGGCTCTTGTAGATAAAATGTAATATTAGTACTTAAGAGTGTGATTTGAATCTCAGGGAGATGTTTCTACTTCAGACTGGACGGCTGTGGCAAGATCAGCACATCTGGAAGAAAACCAGCAGCCACAAGAACAACCAAGAGCATGGGAAGGAAGGGGGACCAAAAAAAAAAAAAAAACAAAAAAAAAACCCTCAAAAACGTCTGGGTTTTATCTATTTAATCATTCATTCACATAACCAACATGTGAATGCCAACCACACTGCAAGGAGTAACACAATCAGGAAAGCAAAGAGTATTTGCATTATAGTGTTACATTCCCACACAAGGCACAAAATTGGGAGGAGCCCTGTGTAAGTCACTTGAAAGTTCAAAACGTCTAGTGACTAGTCTTGGGCAGTTCCCAATGCCAATGCCATTACACAGGGACAAGCACTAAGGTATGAGCCAGGCCCCAAGAGCAATCAAGGGGACATACTTGCTACCATCACCCTCCAGCTGGGTCTTTTCAACTACTGTCCTGGAGCCAGCCAGCCATCCTTTTTACTCAGAACTAACCAGACTGTGTATGAGCAGACAGCCCCAACAAATCATCTCTTAGGACAAACTCTCTTTAGAAGCTGGGTCCAGTGGTGCACACCTGTTGTCCCAGTTACTTAGGAGGCTGACCAAACCCCACTTCTCCTTAGAAAGACAAGTCAAAAGCTCTGACTCCACAGAAAAAAAAAAAAAAAAAAAAAAAAAAAAAAAAAAAAAAAAAAAAAAAAAAAAAAAAAAAAAAAAAAAAAAAAAAAAAAAAAAAAGCACTGCTCTCTCCTCACAGCTGCCTTAAGCAAAGCTGGAACTCAAAGGCATATTGTTGAGAACAAGTGCTCAGTGTCTGCAACAGCAAACAATGTCTCTGATAGTAAAGAACTCCACACTGTGCTCCCACAGCTTTGGGTTCAGGCAGAGCCCTTCCCCTGCTCTGTTGCCAACCCTACTTTCCCGAGATACTCATGGGAAATGAGACCACCTGGCAGTGGGACCAGGCCATGGGGCGATCGATTTACCTGGCAGATCCTTTCTTTCCTTTGAAATTAGTCCCTACCGGGCCAATGTTGCAAGGATTGGGAATTTGACAGCCTCTGTTCAAATTCCTGGAAATGCTCACTTTTGTTGACATTAATGCTGTATGGCTGGGCGTGTGGGGGGAGGGGTTGTGTAAACTTTATTTCTAAGCTAGATTATTTAGAGAGAACTTTATTTGGAGGGGAGGTGATACTGGGGATTGAACCCAAGGCCTCTGCACAGAGCTACCCATTTTAAAATTTTGAGCAAAGGTCTGGATAAGTCATTAAAACTGCCCAGACTGAACTGGAACTTGCAATCTTTCTGCCTCAGCCTTCCAGAGTGCTCAGATTACAAGTGTGTGCAACCACACCAGGATTTAAATACCTAGTAAGACCTCCACAACTGATTATTTTCCTTTCAGCATTCTGGACAGAGCTGAAAGGGAACAGAGAGTTGACCAGGTCAACTTCAGCCCAGGGTATGAAGTTCCCATTGTTCTGTCATCTAACTCGCTAGATACCCTCAGTTACTTTTGCAGGCAGTCTGCTCTGGCAATGCATGATTTAGCCATGAGAGGTGGGAACTACATCCCATTCCATCGGACCTTCATCTCAGAGATGTGGTCATCAGTGCAACTTCAGTGGCAGTCCCTCCACATGACTGTCCATCAAACACCTGAAAGCAAATGATGCCCACATCTGACAGCTACCCTAACTTAGTACTTCTCCAAGTATGACTCTAGTTATTTAGTACTTCTCTAATTACTTAGTACTTAATCCACAGATGTCTGCATTGGAAGAAAAAATACCTTTAGTTCCTAATTATTCCATGGGCTTCAAGCTCATCCCCCTATCCTCTTACGGAGTTCACACATACTCTTCAGCGAACAAACACTGCTGTTTTCAATCCTACTTCTACAAAAGACCAAATCAGGTATCAATACAATTAAAACAGGGAGCCAGAACCAGCTGTCTGCCCGAAAAAGACGCAGCTCATTGGGCTGCAGCAGAATCACTCTCGGAATCTGAGTTCGCACCTGCTTCCAGCCCTAGTTCTAACTACGTCCCAGAATTGCTTATTATCTGACCCGCGCTGGAACAGGGCTAAGTTAAAAATAAACTTCCTCTCCTACCACAAACGCAAAATGCTAGAAGCATCAAATGAAAGCGTGCGGGAGAAGTACTAAGTTATGGTAGCTGTCAGATGTTTTAGAGAGAGGAACACCTTAACGGCGATCCTGGAACTTTGGGGATACTGTTTAAGTCACAAAAGCAGAACCGGAACCCTTTCTTTCCCCCGCCACGAGGGTCCCGCTGTGTGCAGGAGGGGACCGGGGTCCTGGAGGAAGCGGAGTCGGGGACCGGCCGCTGGGGAGGGAGGGGCGCCTCCCGCACCCCGCTCCGGGCGGGCTTGGGGATCCCGCGGGCCGCAGCGGCACGGACACCACCCCTTCCCTGGCGACCACAGCCTCCGCTCACCGCGAGCCCCGGGGACGGCCCGACTCACCCTGGGGGCAGAGACGGGAGATTTGGGGGAACCAGACACGCACCAGGCCCTGTCGGGACCCTGTCACAGACCCACACACCGGGGACAGAACAAAGAACGGAAGTTTTCCCCACTATCACTTCCGGGTCGTCCTTTTCACTAACCATCCCACTACGGTGCTCCCAACGCCCACCTGTTCTCTCTAGGAAAATGGGAGGGTCTTACCTCTCGGTGGTTTACGGACTCAGGACGGCTCTTCCACGGAGAGAGCCAAGGGCAAGAAAGCTGACGCGGCACTCGGGGAGGAGCGTGTCTTCCCCACCCCGCTGGCCAGTGGCGCCCTCTGCTGGGCTGTTCAGGATACGCGCCGAGCAGGGGCTGAAGAGGCATATGGCGGCGGCCAATGGCATCAGAACGCGTTCTTGGGCGACGCCTGCTCTAGGATGCATCGCTGCTTCTCTGACCCTATCCCAAACGCATGTAGCAAATGGAAGATTCTTAAAGATACTCTGGGAGGATCACAAGGTCGAGCCCAGTGTGGACAATTTAACGATTTAGCAAAACACCCTCTCAATTTTAATTAAAATTAAATGAAATGCAAAAGAGAGAGGGGCCCAGCATGATGGCGCACGCCTGTAATGCCAGCACTCAGGAAGCCGAAGCAGGAGGACTGCTGCGAGTTTGAGGCTAGCCTGGGCTAGAAAAGTGAGTTCAAGGCCAGCCTGAACTACACAGTGAGCCCCCACCTCAAAAAGACGAAAAAAAAAAAAAAAAAAAAAAAGAAAGGCTGTAGCTCAATATGAAGTCTCTAACTCTATCCCCAGTACTAAAACACACACACATAGATGCACACGTGCACACACACTTGAAGAATTTATGCTTGTAAAAAGTAGGCCCTTACTGGATGTAGTGACATACCTTTGTAATCCCAACACTGAGAAGGAGGCTGAGACAGAAGGATCACGAAGTTGAGGACAGTCTGGGCTACATACAGAGACCCTGATTAAAAAAAAAAAAACAAAAAAACAGAGGTATTATTTGAAAATTGCTTCCAAACAGACCTAAATTTTTCCTTTTTGTTTTTTTTTTTATTGTACAAATACCCGTTTAAGTAACTAGAAGAAAACATTCCCTCACAAATTCTGTGCAAGGGATGAGAACAGAAGAGAGCAATTTATGGAAAGAAGGAAAAGAGGGGAAAGCCTGCTAATATCAAGATTTGAGCGGGGTAGGTGAAGGAACAGTTCTGGGGTATTCATATACTTTTTCTTATCCTTTTAATTACTGGGGGATTGAACCTAGGGCCTTCACAGTGAGCTAATCCCAGGCCCTTTTTTATTTTTTATTTTGAGACAAGTTCTCTCTGAGTCACTAAGTTGTCCAGGTTAGGCTTGGACGCACCATCCTCCTGCCTGGGTGTCCCAGAGTGTGGGGATTACAGGTGCCACCACACCCAGCTAACAAATGCACACTTGATTCCCCTACTCGGCCAAGCCTCCCTTTGATCCCCATTCTCCCTGCACCCAGTATTGGTCGTGCACCCACAGCCCTGAAAGTGACAGTCCTTAGCCTCCAGTGACTTCCATCTTAGGAGAGTAATCTAACCCAGTAAA
>RJWM01029522.1:0-24374 GCA_004363535.1 Dasyprocta punctata
TGGGAGCCATTCAGGAATACTGGACGTCAGCTGAGTTTGGAGCCCATGGGAAGGCTTGGCAGGAGCTCGGGTCTGGAATCCACCTGGGTGACCCAGTAATCCAAGCAGAGAGGCAAGATCCAGGGTCTCCGAACACAGCATTCAACACGCCTGATGCACAGTTCACCCTGCCCATGCCCCGGGAAGAGCCGGGGCTGTCCGCTGATGGTGGGCACGCTCAGATGTCAAGCGGACCCCGAGACCAGAGTTACCCAACAGGGAGCAGCCATTGTAGAAATGCTGTGACAGGTAGGGGTGAACACTCCCGAGCTGGAGGACAGGAAAGTATTAGGAAAGAGACAGGAAATACAGGAAGTTTGAAACCTGAAAATAGAATAACCAAAGTAACAGGACAGGCCCAGTAGCAGAACGCACATGCTAGCATTTTAGGATGGATCAACAGAAATAAGTTATCCGATCTTAACAATACAGAGAAAAAAGTAAAAACTGACAGCAAACCTCGAAAGCAAACAACAACACAACAGAGCCTTGCGAACATATGGGGGAATACTAAAATCCCTCAAAGCTGTGTCACTGGAGTAAAGACATGCTCCTCTGTAACCACAAAACTGCCGCCTGGGGACGCCCAGCAATTCTGCAGCACATCTGACGCACGGGCAGCGTTCTGCTTTCCCCGTCTGTACCGAACTGCTTCGTGAGTCTGCATCCAGTGGGGTTGGTGTATTGTCCTTGGTTATACGTCTCTTTATTCTTTTAATATGAAACAGCTCTTAGCTGGACATGGTGGTTCACACCTGTGATCCCAGCACTTAGGAGGCTGAGGCAGGAGGATGATAAGTTTGAGCCCCACCTGTGGCTTAGCGAGAGACCCTCAAAATAAAAAGGCCTAGGGATACAGCTCAGTGTTCAACCCCAAGTACTGCCCAAAACTAAACAGTTCTACTTTTTTTTTTTTTTTTTTTTTTTTTTTGCGGCGCCAGGGATTGAACTCACAACCTTGCACCTGCCAGACAGGTGCTTAAGCTGCTAAGCCAAACTCCCAGCCCTAGTTTTTTTGAGGCAGGGTCGCACTACGTAGCTCAGGTCGGCCTTGTGCTCGCGTTATAGCCCAAGCTGGCCTCAAACTCACAACGCTCCACCTACCTCAGCCTCCTGAGTGCTGGAATTAAAGGTGTGCGCCACCACGCCTGGCTCTAACAGTTCTGCTTTTTTTTCATGATATTTACTTTTTTTTTTAGATGACTTCATGTCAAAGATTTATTTAATGCATTGAAGAGATAGATAAGGTGATAAAACTGATTCCAAGAGCATGTGAGGCTTTGGTGCATACATGGGCATAATAACCACAAAAGAATTAGCATGATTGCTAGGTCAGATTTCAACAAACAGGGGGAGACCATAAAATAAAGTCTGCAGTTATCTTTTCCTAGGATGTCATCTCTAAGTTACTGTGTGACCTCACGTGGCAGGGGCAGTCCCTGGGAAGTAAACCTGGCACATGTTAAAGTGCCTGAGTGGGAACTGAATGAGCCCTCACCCGTGACTGCTGCTTTTGCCTTTGTGGTGGTGCGGGGAAGATCTCTGACACAGTGCAGGCTGGTCTCAAACTCCCCGTCCCCTCCTGCCTCGGCCTCTTAAGTACTAGGGTTTTAGGTGCGCACCTCCATGCCTGGCTTCATTTCCAAATTTTGGCTGCAAATTTTGGTTGCTTTTTCTCAACAAGGCCTTCCTTAATTAATGTGCTCTTCAGAATCGGCTCCTTTGTTTTGCTTTTGTTTTGTTTTTGAGAAAAGGTCCAGGCTGGCCTTGAACTCAAAATCCTCAGTCTCGGCCCTCTGAGTCGTTTAGGTTATAGGTGTGAGCTACTGAGTCTGGCTGGTCTATTGCTTTTTAAAAATGGTTCTGTTGGAGTGTAAAGACTATAAAAGTCCAATCGTTCTAAACTTCCAGCTCTCAGTAAACTTATATTCAACAGTCATCGCCATCCAGTTTCAGCACACTTTCCTCCCCTCTCCCCACCTCCGGGAACACACCTCCTTTTCTGTCTAGAGGTCGCCTTTGCATGAAATTTCACCAAATGGGCTCGCGCCGCTTGGCCTGTCCGCTCTCCTGTGGCTCCCCGGGAAGCACACAGATCAGTGCCTCTGCTCAGCGGGTGGACCGCACTGTCCCAGCGGCTGGTCACGGTGAGTAACACCATGGACTGCGCACTGGGCTCTTGCGGCCGCGCTTCTCTGGGTAGCTTCCTGGGGACGCAGGTGTGAGTCATGTGGGACACCCTCCACCGCCTGTCCCGGACAGGGCACGGATTCCGGCTTCCCGCTGGGTGCTGCCGTGGGGGGATTTTTAATTTCATCCTTGTGGCTGACACAGTCAGCTTCAGAGCTGTGAGGAGCAGCCCGGGGCACGAGGCGAGGGTCCCTCGGGGAAGGAGGCTGGCGCCTGCTCAGTTCTGGACGCTGATCTACGGACTGGGCGGGGCGAACGCTGACCGATGCAGACTTTGAAGACTGATTAGAAATCGGCAGTGAGTCTGGTCTGAAGGGTACTTACTCCTGGGTTCCGAGGTGCTCGCCTACATCACAGTCCGTCACCCTGACCGCTCAGGCCGCTTCCCAGTCGGTCCGAGAAGCTACCGTGCGTGTGATTTGTTAGTGTGCATCTAGGCGTGTGTGTGCGCCCAGCTGACATTTTAAACTCACTGAACCACAGTAGGGTCCCCCCAGGCGTTACCCGCGCTGATCTTTCCGCGGGGCTCCTTCCCGCGACACGGTTTCTCTGTCTTCTGTGATTTCCACTCCGCATGCTCTCTGCAGCCCGCCCGGCTCTCTGGCGGCTCCGGGTGCAACGGGGTGCACGGCCAGTGGGGTCGCCCTGCCCAGCGCTCCCGCTCCCCGTCCAGGCCTGCAGCCGGGCGGGCGGTGCAGGCCGGAGCGCCGAGCCGGTGAGCGGCTCTGCGCTCGATTGAGAATCCTCCCGCCCCGCCCCGCACGGCCCCGCCCCGCCTGCCCGCCCGCCACCCCCGCGTCTGCGGCGCCGACCCGTCCCGTGCCCGCCGGGGCCTCGGTGCTGTCGAGCCGCACAGGAGCAGCAGGCGGCCGAGGAGCAGCGGAGGAGGAGGCCCGGCCGCCGGGATGGAGCCGCCGGCCGCGCGCCCCTGAGGCCCGGCGTTCATGGTGAGGCCCTGCCCACGTGAGCGGCGCCCTCTGCGGCGGCGGCGATGGTGCCGGGGCGGCCCGGAGGAGAGGAGACCGGGCCGGGCGCGGCGGGGAGCCCGAAGGCCTTGTCTGGGGGCTGGCGCTGGGCCGGCGCGGTGACCCGGCGTGGGGGCAGCGTCTTCGCCGCGATCCCACGAGGGCCCCGCGCCCGTCCTTTCCAGGACACTTGCTGTCTGATGCTTATTCACCGTCCCGGAGCCTTGGCCCTTAGCGGACGGGAAGCCGCCCGGAGGGGTGGCCCCCGCTCGGGGACAGCCCACCCCAGCGTGTCCCCGCAGGCTGCCGGCCGGCCCGGGTTGCCCGGTCACCGACATGGGTTCAGGTCCGCCTTTGGGGGGCCGCGTGGGATGGCCGCGTCGGGAGGCTTTGTCCCCCCGCGCTGCACCTTCCCGATATGTGACAGGCTTCCCTGACGCTCGGCAGCCGCGGAGTGTGCAGCTAGACCCAGCTTCCCGGAAGCGGAGGGTTCCCGGACTGGCGTGGCTGACTGGCTGTAGCTCTTCCAGCTCTGTGACATCCATGGCCCCTGCCTTTCTCCCCGGAAGACTTGCTTTTCTTTCACCAATGCCACTGTTTTCTTTGCCCTCTTAGTCTGCCGAGGGAGGCTTTCCTGTCTTTCGTGATGAGTTTTAACCTAATCTTCTACGCCTTGCCCTGGGCATCTCCTGCTGTGTTCATCAGTGGGCTCTCCACACTGGCACCCTGCTTTCCTGCCCTGTGCCAGACTGGGCTCCTCCCTTCTCCCCGGCTTGGCCCACCAGCTCTCTGGTGTGTTTGTTGAGCACGTCAAATCCAGGGTGAACAGCTTGCGCTCAGCGTCTTTCTGTCCACCCTGTCTATCTCCATGTTAGCCTGCTGCCGGCCGCCTGTGCTGGCGCACCTCTCTGGGCTGCTGACCGGTCCTGTCTCTGCTTGTGTGGCTCCGGTTACCCTCTGGCCCTCTGCTGCCTGTTGTTACCCCGCTGGGTTTCTCATGGTCTCGCTGTGCTGCTGCTTCTGCCCATACCTCACTGCCCTGTGCCGTGAGCCCCGCGAGGCTGGATGCCCCACGGCCTGGTCACACTTGAGGCTCCCCTTTGCTGCGTGCCTGTCCCCTTCCCTCTTCCTTCTGCCTGCTGCATCAGTGTTGCTCAGGTTCTCCGTCAGGAGCTGAGGTACTCTTTAGGTCCTGGGGACCCCGCTTTCCTTTCCCTGAAGCTGTGCTGGTCAGCAGATTGCACCTTACAACTTTCCCTTCACCAGGAGCAGCGGGTGACGTGTGTGGCTGCTGCGTTGGCGCACACCCTGGGGCAGGGACTCCAATGCACTGTGCTTCTGAACAGCAGCTTGCGAGCTGTCTTAAGATGGCCCCCAAGCTGCCATGTGCATTGTTTCGCTGAGTAGGTGTCACTGGGACTGACCAGTCACGCTGAGCTGGTTAGGACTTTGAAAGACCCTTTTTCCCGGTTCCTCCATGTGGTCGTCCAGGCTACCCCGGGCAGCAGCTGCCTGCATGGGCAGTTGTTCTCCTGATGTGGCTGCCAGGCTCTTGCTGGGCCATCCTGGAGCTCAGGGAGGGCCCCGCGGTGGCCGGGTGCGGCGGTGGCCGGGCTTGCTGCCCCCCACCTCTGCTGCCCTGTTCCAGATGCCTGCCTTGGCACTCGGAGTGAGGAGGCAGAGGCCGCGTGACCATTCAGGCAATTTGTTTCAGCTCATAGCCAGGTCTTAGGGTGCAGTATTTTTTGTTTTCAAGGCCTTAGCTCCCGCCACACGCGTGCTAACCCTAATGTTGATGACACACGACAATGTCATGTAACACGGCCTCAAACACCTTCCAGGGTCCTCACGAGGAGTAACGTCTTGCTCCTGGGGTTGGGTTTCGTGGCATGGAGAGTGAGAACTTACAGTGGACCCTGCAGGGGGCCACGGGAGAAGGAGCACAGGCCAGAACACGATCGCGTGGCCGTCGCCAGCACAGACTCACAAGTGCCACTTGGCCTTGGCAGGGCTGCCTATGGCTTCAAGTTCGGGCAGGCCAGGCTTCCCTTGTTATTTTAATTGTGCGGAAACGTAGTGTTTGATCCTGCGTCTCCACTAACTCAGCGCTGAGTTCAGTATTCAGGTTTCTGGAGCCCGATCATGATGGGATTACTGCCTGCGCCCTGTCTGAGAGGGGCTTGTGTGGGTTCTGTGCTGAGAACCGGTGCTCAGAACCTGATCAGGCTCCACTCACCCGCCCATGCTTCTCAGGTGTCCTGGGGCCCTGGCCCCCCTCTGGGGGGTGGGGTGGGGGCCTTGTGTGCAGGCTGAGCTAACTGCGTGGGAGCCCCAGGGACATGCGTGGCCCTTCGCTGAGGCAGCCACCATTACGTCGTCCCTGGGAATGGTGAGCAGTGCTGGCTGGGGTGCTGGTGCTTTTGGTCGGGAGCCAGGGCCTCCCCTTCCCGTGGCCCCGCTGCTGACCGTGGACTCTGTGGAGCCCTGATGGTGGTTTGGCGATGGACTCTTGTTTCTTCCCTGGCACGGTTGTTCCGGTGTGCGGGGAAACCAGTAATGGCTCCTACTGTGTGGTTCCTGTGTCCCAGAGCTGGTGCTCATGGCCGCCTGACCATCTCCGTGGTCACTGCAGCCCACTCTGGGGTGCTTGTGCCCCCTTCTCAGAGGCGGACGTGGGGCAGGGGATTCCCCGCGGGCCTCTGGCCTGAGTCACAGTGGCCGTCGGAGGAGCTGAGTTTGCCCCCAGGCTGTGCCTGCACCTCATGGAGCAGAGCTGGGCTTTCCTTCTGTGCTGTGCGCCCGGCGAGGCTGGTAGCAGGGGTGACGTCAGCCATACGGTGGTCAGAGAGGCCGAGGAGGACCTGTGGGGCATTCAGGTTCAAGGACAGCTGGCTTTGGGCTGCAGGTCACTAACCCAGGCTTAGCGGATAAGCATCACCTCGTGGGTATTTGTGCCTAATTCTGATCGGAAGGTGGCACACCTCAGAACCTTACCGCTCCGCTTTTGTTTGATTGTATGTAAACGTGCAGATCGCAGCATCTGGGCGTTGCACTTGAAGCTTTCTGTGGCCAGCACCAGGCTCTGTCGCTGTGAGCAGGCGAATCTGGTCGCTCAGTGTTGGGTAAACAAGGCTGTTGCAGTACTTGAGAAGGAGCTTTGACGTTCAGAATGGGCCGGGGTACACTGCGTAACCAGCGTCCCCACATGTGCAGAAACTGCTCCCACCCGGTTCTCGAAGCTGTGGTATTCTGAGGAAATGAGTTTCTACTTTTGCAGAGAAACCCTAGTAGGCCTTTCTGGCTGAGAACCATTGCTTGCAAAATGATGCTGCGAGTGAGGCCTCTCTGGACGGCTAGTGTCAGTAAGATCCACCCAGCAGTCCACCGCCCGCCAACCCGGTCTGGCTGCCTGGAATCTTAGGGTCACTGTGCGTTTGTTTGCGGTGCTCCCCGGCTTCATGCTCTACTTCCACAGGGTGTTTCCGAGAGCCTCCTCTGTAACAGACGTGACATGAAAATACTATGTCTTGACTTTCCAGGGAGCTTACACAGGCGCACATGACTTCCTGGGCCCCCGAACCTTTCTGACTGGGTATTCGAAATGTGGGTCACCAGGTGTGACTAAGCTCTTGTGGTTGCAGTCTGCAAGGCATACGGGTGACTCAGTAGGTACAGAGGCTGCTCTTAGATTTCCAGGGCCTTGTAAAATCATTTGCGTAACCATTTGTGGTGATGGCTTCCCAGTGGCCAGTAATTAGTCAAAATGCACAGTGTCTAGTCGGCATGGTGGTGCATACTTGTAATCTCAGCTACTCAAGAGACTGAGGCAGGAGGAGCAGAAATTTGAGGCCAGCCTGGGCAACTTAATGAGATCCTGTCTCTAGATAAAAATAGCAAGGGCTGAGGATGTAGCTCAGTGTGGAGCGCCCTAGGGTTTGCTCCCCAGCACTAGAGAAAGTGTTTTACAACGTCCAGAAGGCAGGAAAAACACTGCTCACCAGGAGAAGTGAGGAAGCAGTCAGGGCTTGGGGTCCTTACCAGGGGCTGCTTTGACGATGAGCCCTGGTGACTGGTGCCCACCTCGGGAACTGTGCCCTCCTCGGTGCAGATCCAGGGGGCCCTCTTGGTGGCGGCATTTCCATCAGGACTGTGGGAGAGGTTTTCAGTGTGTCATTCTCAGAGCTGATCTGAAGGACACTCAGTACAGGATCACTTTCTTACCTTTGCCAGAACTTTGTGATGGGAGAGAAGTCTGGCCCCAGACTCACCCTTGGTTTCTCTGTCCTAGGAATATGAAGACAAGGCTGGAAGACCTAGCCGGCCACCTTCGCCAAAGCAGAATGTGAGGAGGAATCTTGATTTCGAGCCCCTTTCCACCACCGCCCTCATCCTGGAAGACAGACCAGCGTGAGTCCTAGCGCCGTCTCGGTGTGGCGTAGCGGATGAGGACCTGTTACCCCTTCGCGTTAGGAAGGACCGAGGTCAGCAGGAGGCAGAGGAGTGGCCGTGAGCAGTTGTCACACCTGTGTCCCCGTGCGTTCTGTGATGACAGCCCATGGCTCACTGGGGAAATGGAACTTTGCCCCAGATTTTCCATTCAGGCGATTTTCCTTTTGGCACTTGAGAATACTTCAGGAGTAAATGCCAACTGGTTTGTAATGGTGGGACACCCTGGCGTGCGTACTCCAGCGTGCTGGTCTCGGGGTGCGGTGGCACCGTAGGACCCTGTGGACTGGCTCCCGGGGTGGGGCCCTGGGGATCGTGGGTTCCCTGCACAGACCACCTCTGGCTGCCCCTGTGCTGAAGGCACCGAGTCGAGAGGCGCTCGTGGGTCCCAGGAGTTGCTCCCTGATGCCACCACACATTGATCTGTTTAATACTGAATTTCTCTAGGGCACTGTGCTAGAATAGCAGGTCCCAAGCTCAAGAAAGGGTAGAAGGAAAAGAAAAAAGAGGTCGTAAACATCTAGTTAATCTGTAAGGCCCATGCCGATCCCTGAAAATCAAAAACAGGTAGCATCTCAGAGAAGTGAGCCTTTTGCGGTCACCGCTTGGCTCTTAGGAACTAGGTGTGGGAAGCTGCTGAGGCGGGAGCACAGACCTTTGCCCCGTGAGGAGCAGCCCCTCCTAGCGCCCTGAGTCGTGGACTTGCCCTCTTTCCCGCCACCAGCAGCAGTGGCTCCGAATCGCCCCCAGGGGCGGGGTCCTGTCCAGTTAGGTGCCAGCAGCCCAAATGTGGGTGTGAAAGTGCGTCTTATTGTTTCAGTGGGCATAGGCTATGATATGCTGCATTTGTGCATTAACCAAACAAAAGGACTAGAATTCGTAATGAAACTTGTCCACTTAAAAAGCCAAGCGTGGAGGGCCAGGGATTTAGCTCAGTGGCTCAAGTGCTTGCCTGGTAAGCACGAGGTCATGATTTCAATCCCCAGTACCAAAAACAAACAAACAACCCACCAAGCATGGTGGCGCTCGCCTGTAATCCCAGCACTCGGGAGGCTGAGGCAGGAGGATCGTTGTGAGTTCGAGACCAGTCTGGGCTACAAAGTGAGTTCAAGGCCAGCCTGACCTGCACAGTGAGACCCTGACTTAAAAAGACAGAAATGCCAAAGCGTAGCATGAGGCTGTGCAGGTGCTCACTGTGATACCGGGGCCATCACCCCAGGGCTGATGCTGACACTGGGGAAAGTCGCACCAAGGTTTTCCTCTGTGGGTATTATGAGTAATTGGTTTTCATTTTTTTTCTAGTCTGTAAAATGCAGTTGTCTTTGCAATGACCAAACAATATTGTAGTTTCTAAAGGAACTGTGTACTTTTAAAAAAAATTGGTTTTCGATGCCAAGTTTTACAGTGTTTTGTAAGCAGCAACGCGAGTGTCTTTTCTCCGACCCTTGGCGTTTGTAACGTAGAACCCCATTTGTTTCCTGTCAAGCAACCTGCCCGCGAAGCCGGCCGACGAGGCGCAGAAGCACAGGCAGCAGTATGAGGAGATGGTGGTGCAGGCCAAGAAGCGAGGTGGGTGCCGGGCGCCGCCGTGCCGCTCACAGTCAGGTTTGCGTCTTGGAACCGCGGGCCCCTGGCCGCCTCACAAGCTGTAATGCTGTCAGAGTTGTCGTTTTCCATCAAAACACACGGCTCTGTCATCCTGGTAACTTTCAAGGTGGAAACTTTCTAAACTTCTGTGAGGAAAGAGGCCGTCGGGGACAAGAGTCGTGTGGCCGAGAAGGCCTCAGCCATGACGTGGGGCTCTCCTTTCCCGCCGGGCTGTCTTTTCCTTTGTAGGAAGATGGGTTGGAGTTGAGGGCCCCTCGGAGTCTCAGCTGCTCGGATGTTTTGCTAATGAGGTGGCATGGAGGGGTGGAGACTGTAGCCTTCTGGAAGGAGGAGGTTCCGGCCGTGCCCAGCCTGGCTGGACCTGCAGGCCATCGCCCTGGGTGGAGCAGGGGCCCTGAGACGCGTGGTGGTGGCCGCACGGTACTGAATGCTGAGCAGTGCAGTCCGGTGGTTCAGATGGCAAAGTGTGTTTTGCTACAGTCAAGTGCTGTCCACGGGGTCTGCGGGGATTGTTCCCAGGAGCCCCTGTGGATTCCAAACCAGTGGGTGCTCAAGTCTCTGGGAGAGTTCTAGGGTAAATGCAGACATTCACCTGTGTACTGTACTTCATACTGGGGGCGGGGGGTTACACAGGGTCTCACTGTATAGCCCAGGTTGGCCTTGAACTCAAGGCTATCCTCCCGCCTCAGCCTCCTGAGTGCTGGGATTGCAGGTGTGTGCCACCACGTCTGGCCCTCCCACATGCTTCAAGCCACCACTGATTAATCAGATGTAAATGCTGTGTGAATAGTCGGTGCACTTTGTAGTTTAGGCATGACGACATGAAAAGCATCTCTGCTTGTTTGGTGCCCATGTGGTTTTTCCAAATGTTTCCCCTGCTGGATGTTTGAGTATGTGGATGGGGAGGTGGATGTGGCGTGCGTGCGCGCTGAGCACCCGGGCCCCTTGAACTGCATCCGTGTAGGGGCCAGTGTCGCAGCTGTTAACGTGGGCCCGAGGTCACCTTGGGGAGGCTGGGTGGGGAGCGCCTAAAGGGCTTCTGAAGGGCGTCCCAGCCACGTTGTGCTGTTGGACACCACCAGTTTCCCCATGGGCTCGTCGTCATCGTCCGGGTTGACCCTTGCGTTGTAGTTGCACCCGCACACGTCCCTGCATACGAGCTGCGCTTGGCGAGTCCACTCCCCGCTGCAGTGGGGCTCTGCGAAGATCACCCGGCGCGGTGCAGCATGGCGAGCGTCACTGACAAACCTCTCCTCTGCATTACTGTGACTTCCAGAGCTCAAGGAAGCCCAGCGCAGGAAGAAGCAGCTGGAGGAGCGGTGCCGAGTGGAGGAGAGCATCGGGAACGCCGTGCTCACCTGGAACAATGAGATCCTGCCCAACTGGGACACCATGTAAGGCGGCGGGGTGTCCCGGGACAGCCCCTTCCCTGCCGTGGGCTCACCTTGTGTCCTGCAGCCCGGCCGTCTCTGGGACGCAGGCATCTGTCACTCCCTACGATTTCACTCCTTTCCCAGGATTCTCAGTGTGGACCTTGAGGCTCCGTGCTCAGCCCCCTGGCAGCCCACTGTGTGCTCTGTGAGGCGGCCCCTGCCGCTGCAGCCACACCCCATTCTTCTCTGCTCGGGTCCAGCCCTGTCCCTAGAGTGCCAGCAGCAGGATTGGTGCTTTTCAACCTCAGGGCCTTTGCATGTTGTTTCCTGGGTGTGGGGCACCCTTGACCTGAACCCCCTCATCCTGTTGACTAAAGCCCCACGTTCCCTGGGGAAGGCTTTCCTGCCCCACCCCAGCTCCAGGTGTCCGTGTTCCTGCTGCTTCTGTGAGAGCGGAGACCAGTGCCACTGACCCCCGATGTCAGTGACCCAGGTGTCCGTGCAGGGCAGGCGCCCATGAACCTGTGGCTCGCTCCCTCCCGAGGGTCAGCGGCTGCCTCTCTGATTCCCTGTGTGATCACAGAAGGTCGCTGGGGAGCATGGGCAGCCTGGTGCTGGGGACTCCCCTGACCATGCCCACTGAGGATCGCCCTCTGCAGGGCCCTGGCCCCGGGGTGGGGCTTTGCCAGGCTTGGGGAACACAGCGACAGGGCGAGTCAGACCCTGGCCGTGCACCGGGGGCTGCCGAGCCCTGTGCCCTCATTGAGTGCATGCCTGCCCTGCCAGCGGGCTCCCCGGACTTCACCCCACTCGGTGCTTGCTGCAGCCCTCAGGGAAGGCTTCATTCGTAGTCTGCTTTGGGAGGAGCAGTGGTGGCTCTGGGTCCCCTGGGTGAGGGCGGAGGGGGACAGCCTGACACTGAAGTCTCAGTCTGCGCCCCGTGCCGTGTGCAGAAGCGCTGCAGTGGCCTGCCACCTCTCCTGTTCCCTTTTTGGGGGGACGTTCACCACAGCTGCCTTCCTTACCACCTGCCCCCTGTGGAGTGCTCTGGGCTTGTTGTCCCTGCCCACGTGGTCTGGCAGCTCGCTGCTCCAGGCGTCCCGATGGTCCCTCCCGTATCTGTCCCAGCAGGGCCCAGCAGATGGGTGCACTCTCCAGATCGGGGTGCCACTCTGGCTGGGGCAGGGCCTCACCTCCCTGATCCCTGGTGGCGTGACTGGCCCTGGCGCCGGCAAGCCTGTCCCTGTGGTGGACACGCTCTGAGTGTGTTTCCGTCCTGCCCAGGTGGTGCTCCCGGAAGGTCCGAGATCTGTGGTGGCAGGGAATCCCACCCAGCGTCAGGGGCAGAGTCTGGAGCTTAGCCATCGGCAACGAGCTGAACATCACACACGGTGAGTGGCCGCACGCCCGGGCCTGGGCCCTGTGTCCCTGCCGCGGCCGGGGTGACTGCCACGCACCTGTGTGCCATGTGGAGGGGCAGCGGAGGGGCTGCGGAGCCTAGGGCGGACCCTGAGGGCGTGGGAGGCGGAGTTGGACAGTGAGGTTGCTGAGCGCGTATCTCAGGGTGTGCTCTGACACTTCCTGAATCCTGTCAGCAGCCCTGTCTGCGAATCAGACCTAGCGTGCAGCGCCTTGCACGTCTGTGCGTGTTCGGTTTGATTTCATTTAAATTCAAAGCTTCTGTGGACTGGATTGGGCTCAGCAGCTCATTAACAACCCCACGTCCTGAACTGTTGTCCAGCCTTGGCCGCGCGTTGCGTGATGCGAGCTGTGTCTGTCTCTGCAGTCAGCTGCCGTGGGTCACTGTTCTCAGGCTGCCGTGGCCTCCCTGTGCCCTCTGTGCCGCCCCACACCCAACCTGCTCTCTGCCCGTGCCAGGCCCTCCAGAGACTGGGTCTGCGCTGTGCTGGGAGCTGCCCACGCCAGGCGTCCGAGGAGGCCTTCCTTTCCGTGCCGCCTTCAGCAGTGGGCAGTGCCCCGCCGGGCAGGCCTGAGTGACCTCCTGTCCTCCTGAGCGGCTTTCATGTCCTGCAGGGGCTGGGACTGAGCCCAGGTGCCCGGCCGGCATGCGTGGAGCTGGCGCCCCCTCTCTCGCCCCATTTTATTATTGATTAGTGCACGTTTACATTCGTCTTGGGAGTAGGTTCATGTACTTACCGCATTCTGATTCCTTTTAGTCCCCTTCAGCTCGCTTCTATCTCTAGACCCCCTTCCCGTGTGCAGAAGGTCTGTTTTCCTGTTTGCTGTTGTGTCTAGGGATCTGTCCGCTTCTCCCAGGTTCTCTGATTCGCTGGGCGGTTTTCCGGGGGACCGGGAGGCGCACCGTGAGGTTACTGGTTTGTGCTACCTCGAGTGTCTTAGCAGGAAGTGTCCCTCTTAGGGTTGCTTTCTTTGTGTTCCGGGGTTCTGGTAGGTGGGGCTTACATAATAGTTTGACTCTGGGAATTAATTTCTTCTGTATTGCACCGAGCAGTCCGGGATGTGTTATTTAATGTCTAGGTTTTTGTGAAAATTTTGTGGGTTTTTTTGCGGGTTTTTTTTGCCACTAATTTCTAATTTCTGTGTTCCGTGGTCTGAGAGTATGTGTGAAGTAATTTTGATTCTTTGTTTTATTTAAGCAATCTTTAAGGACTAGTGTGTGGTTTATTTTGGAGAAAGTTCCATGTGTTCCTGAGAAGAATGTGTATCCTGTTGTAGTATAATACCTTGTAGATTTCTATTGAGTTTATTTTTTCGAATGTATGGTTCAACTCTAATATTTCTTTGTATATTCTTGTTTTTTGAGACAGAGTCTCGCTGTGTAGTTCAGTTCGGCCTTGAGCTTGGCAGTGATCCTTCTGCCTCACCCTCCTGAGCGCTGGGATTACAGGCATGGGTGTATGCCATGCTGGGATTAGCATGCCCTGCCCAATCTGTCCATTGTGGCCCGAGGATGATGAAGGCCCCTGCTGTGGTCCTGTTGATGTTTATGAGATCTTTTGTGTTGGTAATAGCTGTTTTATGAAGTCGGGGGCTGTGCTATTCAGTGCGTGTGTGTTTGCAGTTGCTGTCTGGTGAGCAGAGGTTGATCGCTGCCCCCCTGGCGTGCACCTGTAAGACCACGGGGAGACTGTGTAACCTCCAATGCTTTGACCCGTTTTACTGAGGGTGCCAGGTTCCTCGTCTGTGGAGCAGCTGCTGGTGGTCACCGGTGACACAGTTCATGTCCATCTCGTCCCAGAAGGACCAGAGTACTGTGCACCTGCTGGAGGCCGAGAGCCAGGACTTGGGGCGCCTTTGCTTCTCCTGACGGCAGTCACCCTTGTGAGCCCTCAGAGGCACGCAGTGGTGTTTGCGAGCCAGGCCCGCCTGCCTGCCGCACACAGTCACCGCCTATGAGTTGGTCTCCTAAGCCAGCAGGAGGTCACCCACCGAGCTGCTGGACTGGGACCGGATCACACTTCAATAAAAGAGCGAGTGCGGCCTGCAGGCCGGTGTGCCCAGCTCCCTTTCCCAGAAGTGACGGTGGGAAGAAAAAGCAACAGAACTCTGGGGAGTGTCCATCCCAGCCTCAGGGGTGACTGTGACCCCCGGCGTCGGGGAGCTGGGAAGCAACAGAGCTGGAGGCGCAGGAAGTGCCTGGGCCGTCGGGTGGGGCTGAGACGTGTGGAGCACGGGCCGGGACACGAGGCGGGGTGTGCGTGTGTGCGTGTGTGTGAGACCCACGAGCGGGAGCTGTTACCCCAGCGTGCCTCGGGCCCCGAGAGCAGAGCTGTGGAGCAGGTGCTGGGGTGGAGGACACTGCTAGGCTGGCCCTCCCTCCCCCTCCTGGCCCCCGGTGCCCCCCCACCCCGGTCTCCTCCGGAACGGTGCCTAGTGGAATCCCAGGAATCGTAGTCCTAAGCGTCCGCACTCCTAAGGGTGAAGCTTGGAAGCCTGTCCCACGAGAAGGCGGCTGCATACGGGGTGCAGACTGAAGTCTGGGGAAGGAGCGGGCCGCACTTCACTTGGAGCACAAGTCCTTGGTCTGCATTGGCATGCCTTCTATCTCTCTATTTATTTATTTATTGTTTTGGTACCAGGGGTTGAACTCACAACCTTGTGCCTGCCGGGCAGGCACTTACGTCACTGAGCGGAATCCCCGGCCCTATTGTTTGAGACAGGGTCTCACTATGTAGTTCAGGCTGGCCGTGAACTCACTTTGTAGCCCCTGTTGGTTTTGAACTCACAAGGATCCTCCTGCCTCAGCCTCCCAGAGTGCTGGGATTAAAGGTGTGCACCACCACGCCCGCCTATGCCTTCCTTTTTAAAGGACTGTGTGCACCTGAAGGCACGGCAGGGTCCTGGCGGTTTGCAGAGACTCTGTGCAGCAGGCCGCAGGGGCGTGCAGTGGCGTTGCTGTCCCACCACCCGTGCCGCGCCACCCACGTCGTGGTCCGTACTGAAGCGCAGGCGGCAGGTGTCCACGCGGGCACAGCAGCAGGGAAGCATGGCGTGGGGGGGGGGGCGGGGACGTGACAGGAGGTGCGTTCGGGATGATTAACGAAGGGCAGAGCCAGGTGGGAAACACATGTGAGCGTCTCCCAGGACAGCTGTGCCCCAAAGCAAGCGGCTACCCGGCATGCTGTGAGACTCCAGCCCTGAGCCGGGCGTGGTGACACACGCTATATCCCAGTGCCTGGGAGGCTGGGTCAAGAGGATTGCTGGGAGTTGCGGGCCATTTTGGGCTACATAAGCAAGTTGAAGGCCAAGTGCAGCATATAACAAGACCGTGTCTCAAAAACAAAAACAAAAAGCAAAGCCAGAGCAAAACACAACTGCAGCTATAGTTAACAACCCTGGAAATCTGCTGGTTTATAGCAGCGACCTCTGTGCAGCTGCCCACAGTCTGTTCTGTAATGTGCTTTGTCATTCTGTTGAATTCTGTTTTCAGTTTTTACTTTCTTTTCTAACTTTTTTTTCTCACTTTAAAAAATTTGTCAGCATTAATTTTTTACAGTTTACCATGCCGTGTATTTTGTGGTCACATTTCCAGCACGGAACGTAGGAATTGTGTAAAGACTTTCAGAGAGTTCTAATTTGTGTTACATGAATTTTGCAAGTTTCACCCCACACAAGTGCATCCTTACAGTGCTGACCCCATGTGAAGCAGTCTGTTTGTGCAGGGACCTGGAACTTCCTCCGTGAGCGGGAGAAGCCTCTTAGTACATCCACGTTTGTAAGAGAGATCCATATGCAGCCATGATTCATCTGGGTTTTGGATCAGTCCCATCCCGTGTCGGGCTGGGCTGGTGCAGGGACCCAGGCCGGCAGTTCCAGCTCCCTGCAGGCTACTGCAAGAGGATGGAAAGTTTGATGCCAGCCCAGGCAACTTAGCAAGATCCTGTTTCAAAGTAAAAAATAAAAAGGATGTAGCTCAGTTGTTAAGTGCCCCACATTTGATTGCTAGTTCTAAAAAAAAAAAAAAGTTATTGACAGTGTTTCAGATGAGCAGTTCCAAAGCCGCGTGCAGGCCGTCGCCGCCCGGAGCGACGTACCTTTGGTACCTTCCACTTTCCAGTGCTCCCTTTGAGTGTGGGTCCTCTGCTTATTATTTATGCCCGTCTGTCTTGAATATACCTGAGTGTTTCTTAAATCAGATTTCACTGGGACGTTTTAGATATACATAGTGATTGCACTCATCATAGAGAATCTGTGCCTGTACATGGTATAACTTGTTTTTTCCCATTCCCTACTCTCCCTTCCACCCTTCTCCTCCTTATTTATAAAAGCTGCTTCCACAGCCGGGCGTGGTGGTGTACACCTTTAATCCCAGCACTCGGGAGGCTGAGGAAGGAGGAGCATTGTGAGTTCGAGGCTGACTTGGGCTGTAACGCGAGTGCAAGGCCGACCTGAGCTACGTAGTGCGACCCTGCCTCCAAAAACCAGGGCTGGGAGTTTGGCTCAGTGGCTTAAGCACCTGTCTGCCAGGCGTGAGCTTGTGAGTTCAATCCTTGGTGCCGCAAAAAAAAAAAAAAAAACAAAAAACTATCCATTTTTTTCTTCTTTTCTCTTTTTTTTCTTTTTTCTTTTCCCTTCCTCCCCTGCCCTTTGTTCCCCTCTGCATTTGAACATTCTATTTCACAATAACCGTTATACATTTTTCATGTCATGGAAATAATACAGCATTTACACATGTATCTGATTTATTTCATTTAAGAGGATGGTGTCCGGTGCCTCCATTTACCTGGAAATGTCTCAAGCTTATCCTTCCTTATGGCTGAGTAGTACTCCATTGTATTAAAAGCCCCACCTCTTCTTCATCTGTTCACCAGTTGACGGGCCTTTGCACTGCGTGCAAGGTTTGGCTGTCACACACCGTGCTGCTGTGTACCACCGTGCTCTCAGAACACGGTTTTATTGTGTGAAGTGCCTGTGCTGTGTCCCTTCATGTTTTGGTTTCTGAAATAAATCTCCTTTGAAAACTACACGAAAGTCTTACCATGTTTGCCGCGAGGCTGTGATCTGCGTCTTGCTGCTGGTCAGCTGTGAGTGGGCGTCAGGCATGGTCGTCATGGGTCATGGTGGCACAGGCTGCCCGTCAGGACGGCTTCACGCGTGCACAGTGGTTCAAGCTGGTGGGAATGTGTTAAAGAATTTTTAAAATTACAGCCGGGCACGGTGGCTCACGCCTTTAATCCCAGCACTCGGGAGGCTGAGGTAGGAGGAGCGTTGTGAGTTCGAGGCCGGCTTGGGCTACAACCCAAGCGCAAGCCCGGCCTGAGCTACACAGTGCTACCCTGTCTCAAAAAACCAGGGCCAGGAGTTTGGCTCAGTGGCTTACGTGCCTGCCTGACAAGCACGAGGTTGTGAGTTCAATCCCCAGTGCCGCAAAAAAAAAAAAAGAATTTTTAAAATTATTCTTTATAGAACCCTGTTTTCAGGATTTTGTTTTGTTTTATTTTATTTTTTGTTTTTTTGAGACAGGATCTCACTATGCGGTTCAGGCTGGCCTTGAGCTCACTTGGTAGCCCAGGCTGGCCTTGAGCTTGCAATTATCCTCCTGTCTCAGCCTCCCGAGTGCTGGGTTTACAGGGATGGGCCACCACGCCCGGCTCATTTTCAGAATTTTAGATCCTGTTTTAGGATTTTGATCTTTGGGGACCTCAGCACTCAGGGTTCTGGTGTCCAGGCCGTGTCTTTGGAGATCGTGGCCACACTCGTGGGAACCACGGGGCTTCCTGGCGTCCCTGCTCCGGGCTGAGTGGCTTTGTCCCTCCCGGTGCGTGTGCTGCGGCCGTGTGGCGGTGTGCGCGGCCGGCCTTTGCGGTGGGCGGGTGAGGCGGGTGAGGCGGGCGCTTGGGTACTCGGTGGCGGTGGCAGCAGCATGGCCAAGGCGGGCCTGAGACTCACGGAGGCTTCTCTTGCAGAGCTCTTCGACATCTGCCTGGCCCGGGCCAAGGAGCGCTGGCGGTCCCTGAGCACGGCGGGCGCCGAGGCCGAGAGCGAAGGTACGGAGGGGCCACGGCCTCCCCACGGGGGTCCTGTCCCCTTGGGTCCCCTTATCGCCTGCCTCCTCCCAGGCCAGCGAGTCCCTCGGGTCCCCATAGGTGGTCTGGGAGTGTTGGGGAGTCAGAAATTCAGACGGGCCAGAGGTTCTCAAATCTATTCTGGACTGAGAGGCAGGGGGCGGGGGGAGAAGGCCACTTCCCTGCTAAGAGGCGTCCTGAGATAGTAATCATGTTGTTTCAGTGGCTGTTTGGAGTTTTGCAGGGCAAAAAGCACTTTGCCTTTTTTGTTTTGTTTTGTTTTGGTACTGGGGGTTGAACTCGGGCCCTTGCCCTTGCCAGGCGGGCGCTGCACCACTGAGCTATACCCCCGAGCTGTACCCCTGGTCCTTTTTTTTTTCCCTTTTTTATTTTTCAGAGAGGGCAGTTCCTCTTTTTCGCAGTATGCACTTGCTCTTCGGGATGGGGACTTGGGAGGCGATGTGAATTCTCGGAAGGGGTTACACTGGACATCACTGGGGAGGAAGGGAGGCCTCAGGGAAGGGAAGGGAGGCCAGCTCGTAGGCTGGTGACGATGGTCGGGGACAGGCTCTGTGGGAGCCAGGGCTGGCACAGTGCGCGTGCGGCTCCATCTGTCCCCACGACAGAGCCCCCGAGAGCAGCTGTGCTCCCGCGTGCGTGGGCACCGCTTCCCGGGGCGGCGCTGCTTAAAGCCCAGGTTAGGAGGCAGTAGCCTCCGTGCGCAGCGGAACCCAGTGATGGTTCGTGTGAGCGCTGGGGGCCCGGCCTGCCGGGAAGCTGCTGCCAGGCGGCTGGGACACGCGGGCTTACTGCGCTCATGAAGTGTGTTTGCCGTGGCTTTTTCAAGCACCATGTGATATTGGAATTTAAGCTAATACAAAACAAGTTCTTGGTGAGTACTGGTCCGGAATATTGCCCGAATGTCCCATTGCAGTGGATCCCACAGCAGTCTGTTGTCGTTATTTTACTTTTTACACTGACAGAAGACAGGCTTGCCACAGGCAGCGCGTTTGAAGGACACGTGCATCGCCCAGTGGCCGCTTCAGTGAGGTGACAGCTAACACAGGTGTCAGCTCACGCAGCCACGGTGTGTGTAGTAAGAACGCTTTGCGGCTGCTGTCTTAGCATCTTCCAGAATCCGGGACACAGTTACCTGTGGTCCCCTGTGGACGATACAGTCCTCCCCAGCTCCCCTCTCTCCCGGAAGCCCCCATGCTAGCTACTTTGCTTCTATGAGCTTAACACTTTGAGGTTCCAGCAGAAGTGAGGCCTCTGGTATTTGGCTTACTGTGCCTGGCTTATTTCACTTAGCATAATGTCCCCCCAGCTCATCGATGTTGTCAGAAATGACAGGCGCTCCTTCTTTTCATGCCTGCGTAGTATTCCATCGAGCATCTTTGCCACCCTGTCTTGCCCACGCCTCAGTCTGTGGGCACTCAGTGCCTCCACTGCTTGGCTCTCATGAGCAGCGGTGCTGCAGGGAGCGCCAGGTGTCTGTCAGCCTGATCGCATGTCCGGTGGGCCTGCACCCAGGAGTGGGATTTCTGGATCCCGCGCAGCTCTGTCTTTTATGTTTTAAGCCCACATGTGCTGTCTGTGCCAGTGATGTTGAAGACCCAGAGATGCGTCTGTGGTTGGGGCTGTCTGTGCCTGGAGTTCGCTGAGGCCCATCCCCCAGCTTGTCCCCACTTTCCCAGTTGTGGGTTGGGCGGGCGCCTGTGGTGCTTTACTCCCCACGTCGGGGACCCCTGGAGAACCTGGTTGGTGTCATGCTGCTGGGCTGTGGAGCCCGTGACCCGCGCTGAGCTCTGGATCTCTCCACAGATGCCGGGTTCCCCGCAGCGGACAGAGAGGCCAGCCTGGAGCTCATCAAGCTGGACATTTCCAGGACATTTCCCAGTCTCTGCATTTTCCAGCAAGTAAGCGGTGGTTTCTTTCTAGTGTGTTCTATCTAAAATCCATCCGTGCTGAGTTCCCAGTACGTGTAAGCAAGACTGAGAGGTGGCCAGGGCTGGCGGGGGCGTGCGTCGGGGATCGTGTTGTACAGTCGGTGAGGACCGTTCCCAGTGGGAGTTGCTGCAGGTGCTTCCGCGGGGGCCTGGTGCTGCTCCTGAGCTGCATGCAAGCCCGGCCCTGTAGTGGTGCGGAGGGCAGGTCTGACCTCGGGACGTGGCCTGGGCCCTTTGGTTCTGCGTCTCGGGTGCCTGCGCTGCGAGTCCCTGGCAGGGGATGCAGGTGGCCAGGCAGTTGCGGGGCCCTGAGCGGCTGTGGGAGACGGCAGAGGGTGGGGCTGTGTGCAGGCAGCAGTTGGAGCCTGCGGAGCAGCCCGCGGGGTGGGGGGTTGGACACGGCCCGGCCCTGTGCTCCTCCCTCCCCCGGCCTCCCAGCCGCACTGGTCCGCTGCGCCCGGCCCGCCCTCATTCACCGCGGCCCTGGTCCTCTGGCCCTGTACCTTCTACCCGCCTTCCGTCCTTCGCTCATCCTGTCGCACTAGCTGGCCTTCTTAAATGTCTTTGTGTCTGGTCGAATCTAAAAATCGTCAAGCCCTGTTAGAGTCTGAGGAGCCCTTTCGGGCGTGCAACCACGGCAGCTGGGGTGTGGAGGACTGGGGGTTCAGGAACTGGGGCTCCCGGTCATCCACGTAGTGTGGCACGGAGGAGTGGGTAGCCATTCCAGTCGGCAGAGGTGAAAGCCAGGGAGGACTCTTGAGGAAGTGGCCCAGGACAGGGGAGCTGGTAGAACCAGCGGGCAGCGCTTGCCACGAGTGCCACCTGGGGTTTCTGTGTGGTCCAAGGTTCAGGGCCCAGGTCATCAGAGAGCCCTTGGGCTGTGAGTTTCCAGCAGGAGTGGAGGCCCAGTCTCTGCCCTCTCTGGCTCCTGTGTTCCCTGCACGTTGCCCAGGCTGGGACTCCCAGGGGGCCCAGGAGGGGTGGCAGGAGCCCTGGTTCTCTGTCGTGGGAGGGGCAGGTGGCAGGGTTCACCCGTCTGTGGCTGTCGCGAGTGGACAGCGGTAAGTACAGTGTGCTGGGAGGGGAACCCAGATGCCCAAAACAAGCTCAGGGCTTTTGTAGTAAGCACAGGCAGTGCTGGGCCTGCACGAGCACGGTGGAATTTGAACCTGAGACTCTCCTGCCGAGAGCGGGCAGCGCGGAGAAGGGCTCTGTGGGGTTCCCAGCACCGGGTCTCCTTGCGGCCCCTCGAGTCTTTCGGTTGGCATCTGCTTCTGTCCCTCCCCACACCAGCCCTGGGTGTCCTTTTTTGCCCTCTGTTGTTACGTTTTTCTTTTCCTACTCCTCTGTGATTTGCAAGTGTTGCTTTTTTTCTCTCTTTTCTGCTTGGCCTTTCTACATGTCAGAGTGCAGTGGGCCGGCCTGCGGGCCTCCTTGATCACCCCCGGGATCCCCGTGGCGTGGCTTCCTAGTCACAGGCCTGGGAAGATTGTGACTCCTGGTGCTGCGCGCTTGGTAGACAGGGCAGCAGGCGCTCGGCGGGCCTCCGGGCCGAGCTGTGACCCTGCGTGTCTCCCAGTGCTCCAGCGAGCCTGAGAGCCAGCCCGTGCCTTCTCCTGTGCTCAGCTGATACTTTGGAAGTAATTAAAGGAGCAGATGGAAATCGTGGAGGGATGGGCATGCTGGGAGAACACTGGAATAAAGCGGAAGCTCTGGGGCCTGAGGCAGAGAGGCTGTCCCCAGACCTGGGTCCAGAAGGACAAGAGAGAACAGGAGCGCCGGGCGGGGAGGCAGGAAGGACACTGTCAGGCTCGGAAGGGGACACAGTCACCGCAGGAGCCATTGAGGGTGTTTGCCTTGGGTGGAGCTCATGCCCGACCCGGAAGTCTTTCCAGAGGGGCTGTGCAGTGCGAGCCCAGACCGGCGTGGTGGCCGGGCTCGGTGGTTTCATTATTAAACTGCATAATGCATGAAGCAGGCTGCTTGCGCCGCGCAGAGCCGTGCAGTGGCCTCACGCTGTCGTGCGCACTAACAGTCCTCACGCGTGTGTCGTTTTCGGTGTGTCCCTCCTTCCAGGGCGGCCCGTACCATGACATGTTGCACAGTATTTTGGGCGCTTATACTTGTTACCGGCCGGATGTGGGTTATGTAAGTGAAGTCTTTTTTAGTTTTTTACAATGTTATTTGTAAAGAACCTCATGGTGGTGTCCAGGACGTCCTAGGAGCTGAAGAGCCTCTCGGTCACCTGTCGACTCAGTGTCCTTGTGGAGAGGTTGTGCTGACTCGGCTCCGTGGCCATCATCCCCCTTTAGCTGGATGCGGGCTTTGTTTTTGCATGTGATTTTCCCAACATTGCAAGCCATCAGCAGTAAACATTTTAAAAAGCGCGCTGCTGTTTCCGCAGCTTAGCGGCTGTGCGTGTGCATGGTCTAACTGTCCGCACGCCGAGCGGGGCCGGGCGGTGTTTCAGAGCGGAGCTCCTGGGGGAGGGGCTAGGGAACTGGGAGAGCAGAGTGGGTGGTCGTTCGGCCTCAGTGGCTGGGCCCGTGGGGGGCCCTGGGGCCCTGCTAGTGGGGGTGCTGGTTCTCGTACAGCCGAGAGGGCTGCCGTGACGCCTGTCCCCCGCCTGCCCCCTCCCGCCCGCAGGTGCAGGGCATGTCCTTCATCGCCGCAGTGCTGATCTTGAACCTGGACACTGCAGATGCCTTTATCGCTTTCTCTAACCTCCTGAATAAGCCCTGTCAGATGGCCTTCTTCCGCGTGGACCATGGCCTTGTGAGTACGCGCGGGGTCTGGGCACTGCACAGAGTGGGAGTGTGGGAGTGGGGTGACATCGCAGTGCGCTCTGGGGCGGGCTCCGCAGGCCAGGCGGGGTGGGAGGAGACATGTGCACTTCCCGTCGGGGGCACTGGGCGCGTGCCTGCCACGACTTCTGGGAGGGCGTCCCACAGTGACCGGGGCTGCTCCTCGTGGCAACGCTGTCCGTGGCAGACGAGCTGCGTGACTTAGAAGAGGGCGGTGGCTGATGCATCGCTGTTGTTGCGTGTCGCCTGTGCTGAAGCCCCAGAGGAGGAGGAGCCCGAGGGGCACCGTGCGTGCGTGCATGCGTGCATGCATGCATGCGGGCGGAGGGGCCGAGGAGGGAGCCAGCCGGCCGCGCCTCTGCCGTGCGGAGCGCTGAGGACCCATCTGCCCGCTCCAGGCGCAGCACTGAAGCCTGGAAGAAAAGGCCCAAGAGCCACTTGGTCAGCTGGGAAGCCGGTGCCGTCCTGGTTGCTCACAGCTGTCACTCGGCTTGAAGGCCCAGCCACCCGGTAGTTGAGACTCGGTCCCTCCTGTCTTGGGGGTGCCGCACTGTCCCTGCTTGGAAACGGCTGCTCATTGGTACCTCGTGGCCAGCACGCACTCCTGGGCCCATTGGGCTGCGAGTGGCATCCTTGTTGGAGGAGTCCGTTCTGGGAAAGCCCAGGTGGAGACACAGCCTCGCGTGCGGAGACGGTCGGCATGCGGTGGTCTGCGGACTGCGGAGTGGCGTCAGGCGGGTGCGGGGAGGCGCTGGCCCTGAAGATCTGCATGCTGAGGCCCTGGAGCCGGAGGACTTTGTGAGAGTTGGTGAAGCAGGACAGAGGCCAGGCGCTGCGCCTCAGCGGCAGTGTCCTGATGGGCCGCGCGCGGCGGGAGCCCACGCTGCCGGCTGCTCTGGTGCACGGCCAGAGCTCACCTTTCCCGGAGAGGAACTGGCCAGGCCTCGAGAGCGTCTTCAGGCGTGGTTCTTACCCTCAGGACAGCCTGCTGCGGTTCATACGCACGGGGTTTGCACTCCTTCCAGGATTCATTCCTGGTCGTAAATTTAATTGTATCTCATTGTACGTAGCAAAATGATTTCCACCCAAACTCCTGCTAATACTGAAGACCCCAGCTTTTTCTTTGGAAACATGTGATGAAGACTGTACTTCGACTGGGTGTGGTGGCACACGACTGTCATCCCAGCCCTCAGAAGGCTGAAGCAGGAGGATCACTGAAAGTTCAAGACCAGCCTGAACTGCATAGTGAGACCCTGTCTCAAACAAAGAAGTAAAACGTCTACTTAGGACAAGTCCTCGAGTTGCAGTGTTGAGCGGGACCTGGGCTTAGGCAGGTTTTCCCTGCAGCCCCTGGTCCGGAGCCGGGTCGCCCTGGTGCGGCAGGCTGCTCATGCCAGGAGCTATGTCCCCGCTTGTGACAAATGTGTCTCTAGGTAGTGCCAGATCTCCCCAGGGAGGCAGCTCCCCCCGACCCAAGGGAGCCCCTGGTCCATAGCGCAGCCCCTCCGTGGAG